>MCJB01027354.1:9946-122766 GCA_002018475.1 Nicotiana obtusifolia
TATATATATATATATATATGTGGATACGCACGCACGCTCCGTAGTACAACTTAACTGCATATTAATCCCTTGTATTACAAAAGCGTTAACGGCTTACATTTATATTATTTAGACATGCAGTAAATACAAAAGTGAGTTTAATTTTGGTAAAATTTTGACATGAAAGCGACAATGTGGTCGCCAATATATATACTCTAACACTAGCGACCAACATTGGTCGCAAAAAGATAATCTGATTTATTTATATTTTCCAGATAAGCGACCAACGTTGGTCGCTTATCTCCCCCAAAATTTACCCCTTAATAAGCGATCAACATTGGTCGTAAATATTTATACTTTATATTTGGCGACCAACGTAGGTCGTAAATTGTAAATCGGATATATTTATATTTTCCATATAAGCGACCAATGTTGGTCGCTAATCTTGCTCAAATGTTACCCGTCCTATAGCGACCAACGTTGGTCGCAAAATATAAACGTGGGTCCACTTTAGTGACCAACTTTGGTCGCAAATTGTGAAATTTCTTTGACCAGATTGGTCTGACCAGTCCGGTCAACATGTTGACGAATATGGCGATCAATTAGCGACCAACGTTGGTCGCTAATTTCTTTAAGTTTATTTTTTTATTTTTTTTACTAGTTTGGCGACCAATATTGATCGTTTTTTTTGACAGACCAATGTTAGTTGCTAATTCTTGATCGCTTTTTTGCTGTTTTCTAGTAGTGTAAAAAAAACGAAGAAATTCCAAGGACTCAACCGTTACATGATGTCAGGTGTATTCTCAATTCACATTTTACAAATTGGTGCTGCTTGTTTTGTAGTCCTTTTATCCCACGTGTTCATCGGTATTTGTATTTATCTACAATTCAAGACATTGGATTTGTTTACTAGAGCAGATATGACCTAGTCACATAGCTAAGCTAGGCAAAAGCAAGAAAACAAACCAAATCCATTTTGACTATTTCTTTGTTTATCCTTATAGTATAGCAAGATTTATTGGCCGCGGTATGGGTGTTGACTTTCTTGAGTAAGACGTGCGTATTCCCTTTCGTCAACAAGTCATCTTACACGCACAACCCGGCTTACATTAATACTTTAACTTTTACACAGTTACAGTGCAAGAAGATTACACTATTAAATCACTTGAATTATAATTTTACAGGTAAAGCATTTCTAATAAATGGAATCACTAATATTAAAATTGAACAATCTGCTAAAGTATTTTAAATAAAGTAACATTGATAGAGTAAAAAAATTACACTATCAATATAAGTTAAATCTTGCTATCATATTCGGTTGAACATTTTAAGTAAAGGTAAAGGTGTGAATGAGAAATAAAGGGAAAAGAAATAGAGGAAATGAAAATTTTAAAATTTCTTTTTATAAAAATTCTATGTCCCTCATTGGATAGGAAGAGGAAGATTGTTGCACTTATACATAGAAGTACTTCTTCGGACTCTTAAAGTGTTGAGAAAAAAAAAGCAAGCTTCACAGCGTCATCGCTCAAAAAAGTAAGTTTCACATCGTCATCGCTCGCTCGACTTCGGATTGATATATTGTTTGGATAAAACATATTTATCTTTTTTTGTTATTTAACTTTTTATCCGTAATTTTTCGTGGGGAATTTTAATTTAAATAATTCCGATTTTCTTTTTTCCAACGGTAGTTTCCAAATGGTTGATTCGAAATCTTGACCAAACAGACACTTTTATCAAGAGACACTACCTTATTTCTGAACAGGCACCTTCACACCAACCTGATGGCTAGAATACAGAGGCTTGGCCCATTTTTTTCACTCACCAAAATTTTTAGAACACTCTTCCCTCTCTCTTCTGTTTGATCTTAGTTTTAGTGATGAAATATAACTTATTTTTATTGCATGTAATCAAGGATCTCTGAAAGGTATATGTTGCAAAGCAGAAAGATCAAGAAAGGAAATATGAGCCAACTAAGGATTCGAGAAACTATCCAAAGAAGGAATAGTATAATAAATTCAAGCAAAATTTCTACTCTTGATTTTCAACGGGGGCTTCTAAGGAATATCACAATCTACTCTTGATCTCCATTCACAGACATCAAGGACAATAACATCAAACATGTTGTATGGGAGATTTGCAAAGACAATCAATTACGCCATTCAAGGGAATCATACCTATCACACCGAGCTTCAAGGATCAACTATAGGAAAGTTCCAACCTTATTATTGGAAGGAATCAATTAAGATTCACTCCAAGGATCAACTCCTTTGGGTTGCCCATCTCTCAAAGATCTGCTACAGTCAAGAAGATCTTCCCTCAAAATATAAATATATATATAGTCAAAGGACCAACGAAAAAGACATACTTTGATCAAACGAACTTCAAGCTTTTTGTTCTACTCCAAACAAGCATTGTATTCTATTCTAGATTTACTGTATAATTAGTGGAGAGAAGAAAGAGAAAAAAATCATTGGTGAGGCATTGTATCAATAACGCAAAAAGACACTTGTGTTCTGAGAAGCAATTAGTGTATGTTTGACAACGTCAATTCACTTGTATCGAAATATTTCAAGGAACTTGAAGAGAGAATACTCTTGCAACCCAAGGGGACTGGACTAAGATTCACATTGAATCTGAATCATTATAAAAATATCCGGTGTCATTTACCTTATGCTGTCTACTTTTTGTATTTATTGTTTACTTCACATCTAATCTTAGTCGACTAATTAAAAAACTCAAGCAACTACTTATTTAAGAAAAGGAAGGATAACAATTCACCTCCTCTTGTACTTTCAATTAATATCAGAGCAGGTCTCACATTTTCATTCTTGGTGAGAAAAAATCATGTCAAACCAAGCAATTATCGGGGCACTATTTCAAGAAGGGACATCACATGTAAGGACACCATATTACAATGGGCAACACTTCTAACATTGAAAGATTTGCATGAAAATCTACGTAAAGTCCTATGACGTCAAAATATGGCGTGTATAAAAAAAGGAAGATTATCCAATTCCAGCAGCAAAGCCCGATAAGAAATCAGATGGACAAACATCTACTGATCTAATGGACATTGATGACTACTCTAATGAGCAAATGACAGTAATCCAAGTTAATGCCAAGGCACGGAATCTTCTATATAATGCCATAAGCGGAGAAAAATATGAGAAGATTTCAAGTTGTGATACGTCCAAGGAAATGTGGGACAAGTTGGAAGTTACCTATGAAGGGACGAGTAAAGTAAAGGAAAGAAGGATAAATTTGTTGATTCATGACTATTAACTCGTTCAAATGAAAGAGGGTGATTCCATTGAGGAAATGTTTGCCTGATTTAGCAAAATCATTGGAGATCTGAAAGCCTTTGGCAGACCATACTCGAGTGGCGAACAAGTTCGAAAAATTCTGAGAAGTTTGCCTACTATATGGCAAACAAAAGTAGTTGCACTCTAATCTCAAGACTTGAACAAACTGTCCTATGAATCGCGTGGAGATCTCATCGCCATTGAGAAAACACATCTCAAAAAGCATGGACAAGAAGAAAATAAGAAACTCGCTTTCAAAACCTCGATTGTAGGATCTGAGGAAGACAATGACAATGAAGAAGAGGCTTTAGAGGAAGAAATTGATATGGTCTCGAAAATAATGAATAGACTAATGAGAAGATACAGGAACACCAAGAAGGGAAGAGTGTCATCCAGAAGAACCAAACAGTACAATGAACAACACAAGAACAATGGAAAATACTTTGAATATGAAAAATATGGTCATGCGCAAGGTGAATGCCTAGATCTCAAAAGAAAAGCCTCTAGAGAATTTCACAAAAAAAAATATCCATTGGAATTAAAGTGATGAAGACAGCTCAGAACATGAAAAAATAACTAACTGTTCTTTCATAACTATATTAGAAAATAATATGAATAAATATTCAGGTTGCTAGACAGATGAAGATATATCAGATGATGATAACAAGGAAGCCTCAGAAAATTGCTTCATGGCACGAGGTGAATCTAGCAAGGTAAGGCCTTACGATTATGAAAGATGCAATAAATTACAGGATATTCTTGATCTCACCCTAAAAGAGTCTCAAAAAAATCTAAATGAATTAAAAAGATTGAATAGGGAGAAGAAATACTGGAACTTAAACTTGAAGTTTGTGAAATCGAAAGAGATATTCTTCAGGAAGAATTTTAGGAATTGCAATTGTAACTCACTTTCATGCACAAATCCACCAATCACAGTTCTGTCAAGTCTAACCAAGCGACTTATAAGTCAACTGAAAAAAGACATGTTGGAAATGAACTAGCAATGACACCACTAGAAGATCCGGTGAAAAATCCATCACCATTTCTCACTACTGTAATAAAAACTGGTCATAACTATTCCTTTTGTAGATTTTATCACTCAAATGTTATAGGATTGATCTGGAAGCCTAAAATAGTCCTGATATTAATAGACCTAACCAAAGAAGACCCAAGTAAGCTTGGGTACCTAAAAAAAGGCAATAATCGTTTTTGTAGGAACACCACAAGAAAAGTCAAAAAGGAAAATGGTATATTGATAGTGCATGTTCCAGTCACATGATGGGCGATAAAAATCTATTCAAAGAAGTCATAAAGATAAATGGAGGAAATGTCAAGTTCAGATGATTCAAAAGGCAAAATTGTTGGCACTGGAACAGTCCCATTCAACAATATCTGTGATATCATAGAAGTTTATCTTGTAGATAGACTTAACTATAACTTGCTGATCATAAGTCAACTATGCGACTCTGGATATGAGTGAAATTCAAGAAAACTGGTTGTGGTATTGAAGATGAGTTAGGTAAAATCATTCTTCCAGGAAAAGGGTATGGGAACATCTTTATTCTAGACTGCATTAAACGCTTGGATAGTCACATTTGTCTAGCATTTATATGTGATGATCCCTGGCTTTGACATAAGAAACTTGGTCATGCAAGCATGCACCTAATTGAAAAACTGTCCAGACATGGCCTAGTCATTGGTCTTCCCAAACTTAATATTTCTAGAAACTATGTGTGCGATGCATGTCAACTAGGTAAAAAGACTAGAACCTCTTTTAAACCCAAAGATGTTGTCTCCACAACCAAGCCTTTACATTTATTACATATGGATTTGTTTGGTCTTACTAGAACTGCTAGCATAAGAGGAAAACAATATGCATTTTTTATTGTTGATGACTACTCACGTTTTACATGGCTAATATTTTTGACTCACGAAGATGAAGCTTTAAAGAAATTTGAGATTTTCTGCAAGTGGATTGAAAGAGAAAAGGGGTACCTTATCTCAACCATACAAAGAGATCATGGAGGAGAATTTGAGAGCAGATCATTTGAAGATTTCTGCATGAACAAGGATAAACTCATAATTTCTCAACATCTAGTTCACCCCAACAGATAGGAGTAGTGGAACGCAAAAATCGAACTTTGCAAGACATGGATAGAACAATGATATTGAGCATTCTGCCAAACCACTTTTTGGCAGAAGCAGTCATAACATCATGTCATATCCTAAATAGATGTCTTATTCGGCCCATTCTGAAGAAAACTCCAAATGAACTATGGAAAATAAAAAGACCAAACATTGGTTACTTTCATCCTTTTGGAAGCAAATGTTTCGTAAGAACAATTTGGGTAAATTTGATCCATGAGGCGATGAAGGTATATTTCTTGGTTACTCTAATAACAGTAGATCCTTTAGAGTTTATATTAAACGCACCTTGTGTGTAGAATAATATGTTCATGTTATTTTCGATAAAAATAACTCTATGGTCGAGAAAGGAGTCATTGCAGGTGAGAAAGAGATTAACCAATATGTCACAACCCAAGTCTCCTATAGGCCCTGATGGCGCCCAGCTCCGTCGCTAGGCAAGCTAACAGTGAACTAACCACGTGATTTCTCTTTTATTAAGTTCCCAAGTAATTAAATTTTCATTAATAAAACAGTTACAAAATAACAAATTTAAATAAATAGGACGAAAGCAGCTAAGTGCAATCATAACAATAGTGAAAATCCCAAAACCATAGAGTCTACTAGTGTGTGTGCCAAGACCTAGTGTCACAAGTATATGAGCTACTAGTCGAAAATACAAAACATTAAATGAAGTAGACAAAAAGCAAAACACAAAAGAAAGACATCGGGTGCAGCAGAACGACTCGGAAGGCAGCTCATCGCTTAGTCTCAGAGTATCAGGGGTGTGCACCGGGGTTACTACCAGATGCACCTGTCTCAGAACCTGCACAGTTAGTAGAGAAGTGTAGCGTGAGTACATAAACAACATGTACCCAGTATGTATCAAGTCTAACCTCGAAGAAGTAGTGACGAGGGGTCGACTTCGACACTTACTATGGGCTAACAATAAAATGCAAGAATCATAAATAAGCATGGATTATGTAAAATAATTGATACAACTCAGTAACAAGCAGAGAATAATAATTCTTTCATTATCAACAAATTTCCGAGTCAATTCCTCTTATTTAAATAATTACAACTGCTTAAGCCATAAATTAATATCAAGTAAAATTAGACTCTGAATATTGTCACGCATGATTTATGCCGAGGTTGTACGACCCGATCCAGAAATATACTGTGCACTGCCGAGGGTCGAACGGCACGAACAATAGATGCATCTATTAACATGCCGAGGCGAATGACCCGCTCCCCTGAGAGTAGAGGAAATTTACATCGCTCGCGGAAATACTTGAGACGCGAGTGAACATAGATTTCTCAAAATTGTTATTAAATTCTTTCATTCTTCCTCACACATAAGAAATTTAAATGGGAGACTTTAAATCTTAATATCCTTAATCACAGCTCTAATTAAGACAATTAATATGCATGACTAACATAATAGAGCAAACAAGGTATGGTGTAAGCCTAAGACTACCCGGACATCACATAGAATATAGCTACGCGTGGACTCTCGTCACCTAGTGTGTACGTAACTCTCCACACATGCAATTCACAACAAAAATACACCTAAGGGGATGAGTTCCCTCTTACAAGGTTAGACAAGAGACTTACCTCGCCTCAAGCCTCACTTTCCGGTCACATTTTCTCTCTAAAGCCTCAACTCGATGCCGAACAATTCAAAACTAGTAAAATATTATATAAATTAATCAATACATGTTTCAAAATTTATAATTTAACTATTAGAATAATCACCCATCCAAAATTGGAATATTCCTAAAATCGCCCTCCCGGGCCCACGTGCCCAGATTCCATAAATTTTTGAAGAAAGAGCTTACCTATAATCTCACGAACTTAAATATATAATTTTCACTCCATTGCATAACCATTTTCGTGGTTAAATCCCATTTTTATCAAAACCTAGGTTTTTCATCTAAACCCATGGTTTTCACAATTTTACATGTTAAATCTATCCTTAATCTATGTATTTAACTTACATTAGATAGAATTTACTTACCTCCAAGTGATAGGTGAAAACTCCTCTCCAAGAGCTGCAAAATTGCGCAATGAATGAAAGAAAATGAGCCAAAATGGTTTAACTCTCAACTTTAATGAACCTTACTGCGTCCAGGACTATCGCACCTGCGGTCACTGGGCCGCATCTGCGTCATCGCTTTTGTGGAGAAAGGTCTGCTTCTGCAGAAATTCCCCAGGCCAGCAATGGCCACTTTTGTGGACGGATTACCATTTCTGCCGTCCCACTTCTGTGGATGGCTAGGCGCATCTGCGGCTTCACTGCACCTGTAGGCTATTCCTCGCAGAAGCGAGGCTGCTTCTGCGCATGGTTCTCCGCTTCTGCGGCCACTGGCCCAAATGCCCCAAAGCCGCTACTATGACAATGAAATCGCATCTGCAGGCTCACACCTGCGGCCAAAAGCTCGCAGGTGCGGGCACACTAGACCTTGTGCACCAACAGCCATTTTGAGTCCTAATTCAATCCATGCATCATCCGGATGGCACCCGAGGCCCCCGAGGCCTCACCCAAACATACAAATAGGTTTGAAATCATAAAAAGGACTCGCTCTCACCCTCGGACGCGGAAGACAACATTAAAACTGAGAATCATACGCCAAAACCAATAGAATCAACTTATGAACTTCAAGTTCTTCCAACTTACTCTGAATGCGCCGAAACATATTTAAACTACTCGGAATGATACCAAATTTTGCGTGCAAGTCTTAAATCATCATACGGAACTATTCCCAAACTCGGAATCCTAAATGGACCTCGATAACGCAAAAACTTATTCCAAACCAAATTTAAAGAACTTTAAAACCTTCGATGTGCCAACTTCCAATATTAAGCGCCAAAACGCTCCCAGGTCATCCAAAATCCAATCCAAAAATATGCCCTAGTCCAAATTCATCGTACGAACCGATTGGAACTGTCAAATCCCGGTTCCGAGGTTATTTACCCAAAATTTGACTCAAGTCAAACTTAAGCCTTTTTGCGAACCTTAAGGAACCAAGTGTACCAATTTCAACCCGAACCCCTCCAAATCCTGAACTAACTATCCGCAAGTAATAAAACAGTAAAAGCACATACAGGGAGTCTTATTTAGGGGAACGAGAATCTAGAAAGCAATACGATCGGTTGGGTCGTTACATTCTCCACCTGTTAAACAAACGTTCGTCCTCGAACAGGTCTAGAATCATACCTGGAGTGCTGAATAAGTGTGGGTATCTACTCCAAATGTCCTCCTCGGCCTCCCAAGTCACCTCTCGACTGGTTGGCCCTTCCACTGACTTTTACTGCAGAAATCTCCTTAGACCTCAACCGATGAACCTTCCTATCAACAATGGCAACTGGCTTCTCCTCATAACCCAGGTTCTCATCTAACTGAACTGTGCTGAAGTTTAACATGTGTGACCTGTCGGCATGATACCTCCGGAGCATAGACACGTGGAAAACCGGATGAACTCCCGATAGACTGGGAGGCAGAGCAAGCTCATAAGCAACCTCCCCAACTCGTCTCAACACCTTGAACGGACCTATATACCTTGGGCTCAACTTGCCCTTCTTCTCGAACCTCCAGATTCCCTTAATCGGTAGAGACTTCCAGATTCCCTTCTGATCCGCGTAACTCTTCTATATGGACTGTGCTATGCGAAGTCGCTCCTTAATCAACTTTGCCCTTTCCAAGGCATCCTTCACCAAATCAGTACCGTATAGCTTAGCCTCGCCGAGCTCAAACTATCCGATGGGAGAACAACATCGACGACCATATAAAGCCTCAAATGGAGCCATCTCAATGTTGGACTGATAAATGTTGTTGTAAGCAAACTCGGCCAAAGGCAAGAATCGATCCCACTGCCTTCCGATGTCAATCACACATGCTCTGAGCATATCCTCCAAGATTTGAACTGTTCGCTCCGACTGCCCGTCGGTCTGTGCTGTGCTGAGCTCTACACGGGTCCCCAACTCACCCTGTACTGCTCTCCAGAAATGCGAAGTAAACTGTGGGCCTCTATCTGATATAATGGAGATAGGCACACCATGAAATCGAACAATCTTTTGAATATAAATCTGGTCCAACCTCTCTGAAAAGTACATGGTCACAATTGAAATGAAGTGTGCCGACTTGGTCAACCTATCGATAATGACCCAAACTGCATCAAACTTCTGCAAGGTCCGCAACAACCCAACTACGAAATCCATAGTAATGCGCTCCCATTTCCACTCAAGTATAGTCTTCTGCTGAAGTAGGCCACCCGGCCTCTGATGTTCATACTTTACCTACTGGCAATTTAGGAACCTCGCCACATACTCAACTATGTCCTTCTTCATCCGCTGCCCCAATAATGCTGCCTCAGGTTACGATACATCTTTGTAGCACCCGGATGAATAGAATACCGAGAACTGTGTGCCTTCTCTATGATCTTCTCTCTCAAACCATCAACAGTAGGAACACATAGGCGACCCTAGAGTCGCAGAACACCATTCTCGCTGATAGTAACTTCCTTGGCACCACCTTATAGTACTGTCTCTCTAAGAACCAACAAGTGCGGATCATCAAACTGGCGAGCCTTGATCTGCTCGAATAGTGAATACTAGGCGACAAAGCATGCAAGAGCTTGACTGGGCTCTGAAATATCCAACCTCACGAGTCCATTAGCCAAGGAATGAATGTCCGAAGCTAATGGCCTCTCCTCTGCTGAAATGAAGGCCAAACTACCCATACTCTCCGCCTTTCTGCTCATGGCGTCTGCAACTACATTCGTCTTGCCCGGATGATAAAAGATGGTGATATCATAGTCTTTTAGTAACTCAAGCAACCTGCGCTGGCTCAAATTGAGATCCCTCTGCTTGAACAAATACTGCAAGCTACGTTGATCGGGGTAAATCTCACATGACACAACATAAAGATAATACCTCCAGATCTTAAGTGCATGAACAATCGTAGCCAACTCCAAATCGTGTACGGGGTAATTCTTCTCATGGGGCTTCAGCTGACGTGAATCATATGCAATAAATCGCCCCTCCTACATCAATACACAACCCAAACCAACAGGTGAAGCATCGCAATATACAATATACATCCCTGAACCAGAAGTCAACACTAAAACTGGTGCTGAAGTCAATGCGGTCTTGAGTTTCTGCCTTGCAATCATCGGACCATCAAAACGGAGCACCCTTCTGGGTCAATCTAGTCAAGGGTGCTGCAATAGATGAGAAGCCCTCCACAAAACGACGAT
Organism: Nicotiana obtusifolia; assembly: GCA_002018475.1. NCBI lineage: Eukaryota > Viridiplantae > Streptophyta > Magnoliopsida > Solanales > Solanaceae > Nicotiana > Nicotiana obtusifolia. The sequence continues at coordinate 20,607 of MCJB01027354.1, forward strand.
AATAACCTGCTAACCCCGGGAAGCTCTTGATCTCAGTCGCTGTGTTAGGACGAAGCCAACTCTAAACTGCCTCAATCTTCTTTTGATCAACTTAATACACTCGCCTGATACGACATGCCGCAAGAATGCTACAAAATCTAGCCAAAACTCACACTTGGAGAACTTGGCATGTAGCTTCTGTTCTCGCAAGGTCTGAAGTACCACTTTCAAATGCTGCTCGTGCTCCTCCATGCTGTGCGAGTAGATCAAAATGTCATCAATGAAGACGATGACAAACGAATATATAAGGCCTAAACACTCTGTTCATCAAATCCATAAACACCACCGGGGCGTTAGTCAAACCGAAGGACATCACTAGAAACTCATAATGGCCCCATCTAGTCCGAAAAGCTGTCTTCAGGACATCGGAATCTCGAATCTTCAACTGATGGTACCCCGACCTCAAGTCGATCTTAGAGAACAACCAAGCACCCTGCAACTAGTCAGATAAATCATCAATACATGCCAAGGGGCACTTGTTCTTAATGGTAAATTTGTTCAAATGGTGGTAATAAATACACATACGCATAGTCCCATCTTTCTAAATCACAAATAACACCGGTGCGCCCCGAGGCGACACACTTGGTCTGACGAACCCCTTCACTAGCAACTCCTCAAGATGTTCCTTTAATTCCTTTAACTCTTTCAAAGCCATTCGATACGATAGAATAGAAGTAGGCTGGGTACCTGGAGCCAAATCAATACAAAAATCGATATCACGATCTGGTGGCATGCGTGGAAGATCGGAAGGAAAGACATCTAAGAACTCTCGGACCACCGGCACTGAATCAATCGCCGGAGTCTCTGCAGTAGTATCCCGAGCATAAGCTAGATAAGCCAAACACCCCTTTTCAACCATGTGTCGAGCCTTCAGAAAGGAGATAACCCGACATGATGTACTGACAAAAGAGCCCTTCCAATCCAATCTAGGCAACTCTAACATCGCCAAGGTAACAGTCTTGGATTGCAATCATGGATGGCGAATCACCCCAAAGTCGGTCATATCGAGCAACAAAAGATCCGCTCTAGTCTCATAGCCACAGAATGTAACAATGTAGGACTGGTAGATTCGATCCACAACAACAGAATCGCCCACAGGAGTGGACACATAAACTGGAGTACCCAAGGACTCACGAGTTACACTCAGGAAATGAGCAAAACAGAGATGAAACATATGAATATGTAGACCCTGGATCAAATTGTACTGAAGCATCTCTACCGCAGATAGAAATAATACCTGTGATCACGGCATCTGAGGCCACTACATCTGGTCTGGCAAGAAAAGCATAGAATCTAGCTGGCCTCTACCTGACTGGCCTCCACCTGTCTAACCTCCACCTCTAGGACGGCCCCTACCCACCTGAACCCCGCCTCTGGGCGGTCGGATGGCTGGTGGGGCAGCTGGTGCTGTAATCATGGGCTGGTGACCTTACTATACTGCCTTGCCCTGAAGCCTGGGACAAAACCTCTTCATGTGGCCAGGATCCCCACACTCATAACAACCTCTCAGAACGGCGGACTACTGACCGGAAGTCTGACCCTGATGGCCTTAATACCCACTGGAGAAACCCTGAATAGCTTGTGGCCGATTGGAACTCTCCGGCATGGTTCTGAAATAGGGTCACACTGGAGCACTTCGAGGAGGTGGCGGTGCTGGATACGTGGGCCTGCTAGACTGACCTCTCACGAACTAACCCCTGCCCCTAGTTGGGGCACCACTAAACTCCCCAGAATACCAAAACCGCTTATCCCTCGTAGCCTCCTCCCGACCACGTTAACGTGTACCCTCGATCCTCCAAGCTATTTCCACAACTAGCTCGTAAGAAGTCCCCATCTCAACCTCTAGGGCCATAGTGGCCTGGCTAGCAGAGCGCAAACCTACAACAAACCTTCGCACTCTCTCTGCATCGGTCGGAAATATCATAAGTGCATGGCGAGACAACTCAGAGAATCTCGCCTCATAGTTGGTCAGTGACATCTGGCCTTGCTGGAGCTGCTCGAACTAAAATCGCAACTCTTCCCTCTGAGAGGGTGGAATATATCTGTCCAAGAAGAGGTGTGTGAACTGGTCCCAAGTCATGATAGGAGAACCTGCTGGTCTGCCGAGAAGATATGACTGCCACCACCTACGGGCCCTGCCCTCCAGCTGGAAAGTAGTAAAATCCACCCCATGGGACTCCAATATCCTCATGTTGTGCAGTCTGTCCCTGCACCAGTCAATAAAGTCCTGGGGGTCCTCGTGTCGCTCACCTCCAAAGACAGGAGGTTGTAGGCTGGTCCATCTGTCCAATAGCCTATGCGGATTGCCGGCCGCAGCAGGTATGGGCTCAGGTATAGCTGCTGCAATTGACTGAGCTCCGCCCACGGGTAGTGCTCCCGGGGTCTGATATACGGCACCTGCATGCCCTGAAGCCTGAGCAGTAGGGGTCTGCGCTCCCCCTCCCGCCTGAGATATGGCAGGGTCTGCTGGAAATAAACCAGCTTGAGTACTAGAATCTATGAACCGTAGCATACGACCCATGACCTCCTGAAATCCCGGCGCGGACATGAAATCCACCGGGGCTGGCTCTACTGCAGGCACCTCGTCCTGCTCCTTAATAATAGGGTCCTCTACTGGATCCACTGGTGGTATAGCTGGGCCACTCTAGGACGTCCTCGTCCCCTACCACGGGGTGGAGCCCTCCCTCTACCTCTGCCTCGGCTTCTAGCAATAGGTATAGCAGCTCTTCCAGGGTCTGGAACATCCGCTGCGCGCGTTCCCACCATATGTGAGAGAATAAGAGAAAGATACTTAGTACCACATCAACTGCATGATAGGAGATGAAGAAAGAGTAGTTTCCTAACAACCTATAGCCCCTTGAAGATAAGTACAGACGTCTCTGCACCGATCTGCAAGACTCTATTAGGCCTGCTCATAACTTGTGAGACTTACGTGAACCTAGTGCTCTGATACCATGTTGTCACGATCCAATTTTCCTATAGGCCGTGATGGCGCCAAACTCCGTCGCTAGGCAGGCAAACAGTGAACTAACCACATGGTTTCTCTTTAAATAAGTTCCCAAGTAATTATATTTCCATTAATAGGTTACGAAACAGCAAATTTAAATAAATAGGATGAAAGCAGCTAACTGCAATCATAATAATAGTGAAAATCCCAAAACCATAGAGTCTACTAGTGTATGTGCCAAGACCTTGTGTCACAAGTGTATGAGCTACTAGTACAATATACAAAACACTAAACTACTGTCCGAAATGAAGTAGGCAGAAAGAAAAACACAAAAGAAAGACTTCGGGTGCTGTAGAATGGCTCGAAAGGTAGCTCACCGCTCAGTCTCGAAGTATCAGGGGTGTGCGCCGAGGTGACTACCAGATGCACCTGCCTTAGAACCTGCACAGTTAGTGCAGAAGTGTAGCGTGAGTACATAAACAACATGTACCCAGTAAATATCAAGTCTAACCTCGAAGAAGTAGTAATGAGGGGTCGACTTCGACACTTACTATGGGCTAACAATAAAATGTAGGAATCATAAATAAGCATGGATTATGCAAAACAATTGATACAACTCAATAATAAGTAGAGAATAATAATTCTTTCACTATTAACAAATTTTTAAGTCAATTCCTGTCATTTAAATAATTATATACGGTCAAGCCATAAATTAATATCAAGTAAAATTAGGCTCCGAGTGTTATCACGCACGATTTATGCCGAGGTCGTACAACCCGATCCAGAAAGATATTATGTGAACGGCCCGCTCCAGGTCGAACGGCATGAACCATAGATGCATCTATTAACCCGCCAAGGTGAACGGCCCGCTCCCATGAGAGTAGAGGAAATTTACCTCGCTCGCGGAAATACTTGCGACGCGAGTGAACCTAGATTTCTCAAAATAAACGGCCCGCTCCCATGAGAGTAGAGGAAATTCACCTCGCTCGCGAAAATACTTGCGATGCGAGTGAACATGGATTTCTCAAAATTATTATAAATTCTTCCATTCTTCCCCACACATAAGAAATTTTAACGGGAGACTTTAAATCTTAATATTCTTAATCACAGCTCTAATTAAGACAATTAATATGCATGACTAACATAATAGAGCAAACAAGGGATGGTGTAAGCCTAATACTACTCGGACATCACATAGAATATAGCTATGCGCGGACTCTCATCACCTAGTGTGTACGTAACTCCCCACACATGCAATTCACAACAAAAATACACCTAAGGGGATGAGTTCCCTCTTACAAGGTTAGACAAGAGACTTACCTCGCCTCAAGCCTCACTTTCCGGTCACATTTTCTCTCTAAAGTCTCAACTCGATGCCGAACAATCCAAAACTAGTAAAATGTTATATAAATTAATCAATACATGTTTAACAATTTATCATTTAACCATTAGAATAATTATCCATCCCAAATTGGAATATTCTTAAAATTCGCCCCCGGGCCCACGTGCCCGGATTATAATTTTTTTTGAAGAAAGCTGTTACCCATAACCTCACGAACTTAAATATATAATTTTCACTCCATTCCATAACCATTTTCGTGGTTAAATCCTATTTTTATCAAAACCTAGGTTTTTCATCTAAACACATGGATTTCACAATTTTACATGTTAAATCTATCCTTAATCTATGTATTTAACTTACATTAGATAGAATTTACTTACCTCCAAGTGCTAGGTGAAAACCCCTCTCCAAGAGCTCCAAAATCGCCCAATGAATGAATGAAAATTAGTCAAAATGGTTTAACTCTTGTCTTTAATAAACCTCACTGCCTCCAAGACTTTCTCACCTGCTGTCATTGGGCGGCATCTACGGCACGAATTTTGCGGAGAAAGGTCTGCTTCTGCGAAAAATTCCCCAGGCCAGCGCAGGCCGCTTCTGTGGGCAGTTTACCGCTTCTGCAGATGGCCAGGCGCTTCTGTGGCTTGATAGCACCTGTGGGCTATTCCTCGCAGAAGCGAGGCCGCTTCTGCGCGTGGTTCTCCGCTTCTGCAGCCATTGGCCCAAATGCCCCAAGGCCGCTTCTGCGGCAATGAACTCGCATCTGGAGGCTCGCACCTACGGCCAAAAGTTCGCAGGTCTGGGCACACCAGACCTGATGCACTAGCAGCCCTTTTGAGTCCTAATTCGATCCATGTATCGTCCGGATGGCACCCGAGGCCTCACCCAAACATACCAACAGGTCTAAAATCATAAAATGAAATCGCTCTCACCCTCAGAACGTAGAAAACAACATTTAAACTAATAATCATAGTCCAAAACCAATAGAATCAACTTATGAACTTCAAGTTCTTCCAACTTACTCCGAACGCGCTAAAACATACTAAAACTACTCGAAATGACACCAAATTTTGCGTGCAAGTCTTAAATCACCACACGGAACTATTCCCAGGCTAGGAATCATAAATGGACCTCTATTACACCAAAACCTTCTCCAAACCAAATTCAAAGAACTTTTAAACCTCAATAAGCCAACTTCTAACATTAAGCGCCGAAACGCTCCCGGTTCATCCAAGGCCCGATCCGAACGTACGCCCAATTCCAAAATCATCATATGAACCTATTAGAACCATCAAATCCCAGTTCTGAAGTCGTTTTCTCAAAACATTGACTCAAGTCAAACTACTTTTTGCCAACCTTAAGAAATCAAGTGTTCCGATTTCAACCCGAACCCTCGCAAATCCCCAACTAACCATCCCCGCAAGTCATAAAATAGTAAAGGCACATAAGGGGAGTCTTATTTAGGAGAACAAAAATCTAGAAAGCAAAATGACCGGTCAGGTCTTTACATAAGACCTCTCCAAGATTAGTGAATCTCATGAGTCAAAAGAATCAACTGACAGTAGCAATGAAACTTCAAAGTCGACTAATGAACTTGTTAGAAAGCATGCTGAAACTCAAAAGGAGTCGACTATTCAGCAAGCTAAGACAATACCAAATGATAGGAGAAGTGAACATGAGTATCCATAGAAGTTTATCATAGTAAATCCTAACAACGGGATAAGAACCAGGGGAGCTCTCAAGAAAAAGGATAACACTGCGCTCACACCTCAAATAGAGCCAAAGAAAGTTGATGAAGCCTTGAAGGACTCCAGTTGGGTACAAGCTATGCAAGAAAAGCATGATCAATTCGACAAAAATCAAGTACGGACATTGGTGCCCAAGCCAACAAATGCAGCAATCATTGGAACTAAATGAGTATTCAGAAATAAGTTAAGTGAAGAAGGCAAATGTTTTAGAAACAAAGAAAGACTAGTTGCACAAGGATACTCACAATAGAAAGGAGTCGACTATGATGAAACCTTTACTCCGGTAGCTCGGTTAGAATCAATTCGTATATTGCTTGCATATACTTCTTTTAAAGGTTTTGAACTGTTTCAAATAGATGTTAAAAGTGATTTTTTAAATGTTTTTATTGATGAGGAGGTCCATGTAAAACAACCTCCAGGATTTGAAAACTCATAGTTTCCTTACCATGTGTTTAAGTTGACTAAGGCTCTTTATGGACTCAAACAAGCACCTAGAACTTGGTATGAAAGATTAAGTTCATTTCTTATTGATCATGATTTTTCAAGAGGTAAGATTGATACCACTCTTTTTATCAAAAGATCATCATCTGGTAATCTTATTATTCAAATGTTGATGATATTATATTTGGAAATTCTAACTCTGATTTGTGCAAGAAATTTTCACATCCCATGCAAAGCGAGTTTGAAATGAGGATGATGGGAGAACTAACATTTTTCCTCGGACTTGAAATTCACCAATCAAAAAAGGGCACCTTCATATTTCAGACCAAATACACAAGAGAATTGATATAGAATTTTGGAGTGAGCAATGCAAAGGCTCTTAGAACCCTTATGAGCCCATCTACCACCCTTGACAAAGATGAGGAAGGAAAGCTGGTGGATGAATCAAAATATTGTGGGATGAATGAGTCACTACTTTATCTAACTGCTAGTTGACTTGATATCATATTTAGTGTGTGTAACTGTGCCAGTTTCCAGTCACCTCCTAAAAAATCTTATGTAACTGCAGTTAAATGAATGATTAAATATCTTTTTGGAACCACATCACATGGCCTATGGTATCCTTATTCTAACAATTTAAGCTTGAAGGATTTTCAGATGCAGATCTTGTAGGGGATAAAGATGATAGAAAAAGTACAAGTGGAACATGCCAATTGCTGCAAATCACTTATCTCCTAGAATAGCAAGAAACAAGGATCATTGCACTATCTACAACAGAGGCAGAATACATTGCTATCGGACAGTGCTGCACTCAACTACTTTGGTTGACTCGTCAACTAAGTGATTATGATCTCTCTTTTAAATATGTTCATAGTTTCTGTGACAATTCTAGTGCAATTTGTTTGTCAAAAAATTATGTGCATCATTATAGGGAAAATCATATAGATATTAAGCATCACATTATTAGAGATGATGTTCTTAAGGGTGATATTAAAATATCTTTTGTTAGCACTAATGACCAATTAGCTGATATTTTTACTAAGCCTCTTCTAGAGAACAGATTTCAAAACCTTAGGGACTTACTTGGTGTTATCGCATTCTCTCCATAATTTTTCTAAAGTTCTATATTTTTTCAAAGTTTTTTGCTCAAGTAATTATGGTAAAAATATTTTTCTTACTAACATATCTTGTCACTCCTTTTCTCCCACCAGAAGCATTGATTAGGCGCCTCCATTTTTAGTCTCTCTTCACACCTTTTCCGTATCTCGAGAAGGAAACCAAATCAACCACTGACGCCTTTTTCTCTTTTCAGCATCAATCAGTCACATCTTTTCGGTCACACCTCTTCACTTCCCTCTTTCTCTACAAGAGTTCATCCTCTTCATTCTTCCATATTGTAATATTCTTCCACTCAACATTGGCTAAGGTTTCAAAAATCCCACTTCCTTTACTCGCAAAAGTACTCATTCTAAAGGGAAGTTTTCCTCTCAGTCATCAGAACCCGTTATTATTAGGTCTAACCACTCTAAGGAATTCTCCTCTTCAAAGCAGATTTCTCTAACGATGCTCATAGCCCTACTGATAATGCCTTAGGAAAGCGTCCCATGGAGGAAATATTGAACCCCTCACTCCAAAGAAAGTGAAGATGGACTTAGATGGTCTGTTGGAGTTCGAAGTTAATTTCTTGGATACCCCAACAAAAACAACTTTGTTGTCTTCAAGGGAAAATCAATTGCTTATGGGAGAATCGTCAACCTGGATGCTATGGGAAGCTTAAATTGTAAGGTAAAAGAGTTTTTCGACTTTGAGGGCTGGATAAATCTATTTGTTTTAACCTCTCCAAAAGTCTATGAAGATCTTGTTTGCATGTTTTACGCAACCCTCCATTCCCCCAAATCTGATAAGATTGAGTCTTTAGTTCTAGGTCAGTGTATTGTTCTCGATTGTTCTACCTTTGATTCTATTTTTTAATGTAAAAGCTTTGGTTATTCTGCCTTGTTCGAAAACTCCTGGTCTGAAGACTTTGAAGTGCCGTTTGACCAAGCCAAAAGATGCATAACTGAATCTCTGTCTCACTCCTTACCAAACCATTAAGGCCCAGTGACATTAATTTTGAAACTTGTGTTCTTGCTCACATAGGTGCCCCGACTATGCTTCCCTGAATAAGATCGTACACCACTCTATCTCAAAGAGACACCTTTCTGGTCTATTATTTTCTTACAAAGCACAAAGTTAAGTTGTCTTCGTGTGTAATAAATTTCATGATTGAATGCTCTGATGAACCCTCTAGTCTTCCTAATGGCATGGTAGTTACCTGTTTTCTTGACTCCATAATATCCCTCTCTCAAACTATCCATATGTCTCAATCTTATAATACTCGAGCCTTTGTTACCATGGGTTATGTTGGTGTCAATGGGTCTTGGGTAAACAAACAGGAAAATGAAGCCAAGGTGATTCCTTTTAGCTCTAAGGTAAATGTGTTGGTTCTCTCCAGACTGCAATGAATGACCCAGATTTGGTTGAGAAGATTATTGCAATTGATGAGAAGCTGACTGTCACCAAGGACTTCCTCTTGGCCACTCAATCCATAGTAGGTGATATCCATGATATCTCAAAGGAGACATGCTCGGATATGTCAAAAATGCGAGTCATGATACGGAAAACTGCAGAAAAGGCAGTAAAAGCATTCAAGAAAGTCCATGATCTTGTTTATGGGATATCAGTCACTATGAACGTCGGTTTTGACCGTCTCAAGGAAGCCATTTGCAACACTCTTTTCTATTTTCTCAGTTGTTGGTTGTTTTAGATAATCTTAAATTTCTTCTGCATTTTTTATGGTTGGATGTTTATTCTTGGTGTTTTGGATGATTGTAATTATTAGGATAACCTAAACTTCTAATGATATTGTGTATTTTTCCTCTTTTTGATTGATTCCAAAGGGGGAGAAAGGATTACTACTATTACAGGGATAATATATGCTCAAGTCAACTACAACAAGGAGAACTACTAACATATGCATGGATGATAGTAATGCTCAAGTCGACTACATCACAGGAAAAGAATTTATGTAGGACGAGATAACAACTTGAGGGGGTGTATTAACTAGGAGTCAACTACAAGCAAGAAGTCCGGCTAACAAGTTGAGGGGGAGTTGACTGCAAGAATAATCGAATAAACAGGGAAGTAGAATTAATTAAGTTATTTTTGTCATCATAAAAAAGGGGGAGATAGTTAGATCTTGGTTTTAATGATAAAAAATAACTTATTCTTGTTGCAGGTAATCAAGGAGCTTTGAAAAGTAGACGTTGCAAAGAAGAAAGATCAAGAAAGGAAATATGAGCTAACTAAGGATCCAAGAAGCTATCTAAATAAGAAAGGCTGAGATAGCATAATCAATGCAAGTGGAAAATCTACTCTTGATTTTCAATCATGGGCATCAAGGAATATCACAATCTGCTCTTGATCTCCAATCACGGACGTCAAGGGCAATCACATCAAACACGTTGTATGGGAGATTTGCAAAGACAATCAGTTACGCCATTCAAGGGAATCATACCTATCACACCGAGCTTCAAGGATCAACTATAGGAAAGTTCCAACCTTATTCATGGAAGGAATCAATTAAGATTCACTGCAAGGATCAATTTCTATGGGTTGCCCATCTCTCAAATATTTGCTCAAGTCAAGAAGATCGTCCCCCAAGATTTGACACGGACAATGCACCCTAATTAGTAAATATCAAATAAAGCAATGGGAGGTCTCGAAATACTAAAATTAAGGCTAGAACTCAAAATGGCATATGAGGTAGTCACACCTTAACTGTGACGACCTGATACGCCATTTTGAGTTCTAGCCTTAATTTTAGTACTTCGAGACCTCCTATTGCTTCATTTGATGTTTACTGATTTAGGTGCATTTTCCATGTCATATTTCGAAAAACTTTTACATAAAATTTTGAAGAAAATGAGATTATTGACTTTAAAAGGCTAAAGTTGACCACGGTCAACAATTTTGATAAACGACCCTGGATCGGTGCTTTGATTTTTCCGCTAGGTTCATATGATATTTTTGGACTTGTACGTGCATTTAGTTAGGGTCCGAGGTGACCCGAGCGCATTTCGGTGCATTATAGTAAAAATTATAAAAATGAGTTTTCAAGTTTAAATCTTGAGTTTTAATGATCGATTTTGTTATTTTGATGATTTGACGTAGCGAGCAAGTTTTTAGGATGTTATTACATTTTTGTGCATGTTCAGTTTGGAGCCCGAGGTGCTCGAGTGAGTAACAGATGAGTTTGGATGGTTTTAGGACTACTAGTGCAAGGATTTGCTGGTGCAAGCCTGCAGATCTCGCATTTGCAAGGTTTGAATCGCATTTGTGAGCCTCACTTTTTCGGTCAAATGATCATATTTGTGAAATTGTGAAGAAGGGATCGCTTTTGTGATTGTACTATGTTCGCTTTTGCGACCCTTGCATCGCGTTTGTGATAGAGCTTAATGTTGGGCAGCTTTGATTCCGAAGCTTGGATCGCATATGCGAGGGGGTGTCCTTCGCAATTGTGAAGGTTTTTTCGCATTTGCGACTTCTGTGCATTGCGATCAGTGTGTCGCAATTGCGGACATCTTTGCGAACAAGTGTTTGGAAATGCGACATCTACTGTAAGGTAAAAGAAGGATGGACTTAGCTCATTTTACATCATTTTTCAACCCCGAACGCTCTAGAGGCAATTTTGGAAGAGGATTTTCTTCCCAAATTTATTGGTAAGCATCTTTAACTAGTTTTCAATCAATTTTATTTACTTTTCATGAGTTTTTAACATCAAATCTATGAATTTCACGGTAGAAATTAGGGGTTTTGGGTAGAATCTAGGAATTTTATAAAATTGAGAATCTGACCTCGAATTGAGGTTAGATTTTGAAACAAATTACATAATCGGACTCGGGGCTAAATGGGTAATCGAAATTTGGTCCGAATCTCAGATTTTGACCAATTAAGCTTAGGGTTGACTTTTGTTGACTTTTCAAAAATGATCAAAATTGACGTCTTTTCATTTGTGGGTAGTTTCTAAAGCCGTTTTTGAATTGTTTGATAGATAATTAGCTAGATCTAGGTCGTTTGGAGGCTTGTTCGAAAGGTAAAGCCGTGGTTGATTATTGATTTGGTTGTGGAGTGAGGTAAGTGTCATGATTAACTTTGACTTGAGAGAATTAAGACTTTTTGGTCTATTTGCTATGTGAATTATGTGTTGGGACGACATATATGCAAGGTGCCGAGTATATATACGTTGCCATGGAAAAAGGCATGCAGGTGAAAATTGGTTTATTGCACCATGTTTTTCATCTAGTATGCCTACCATGTGTTTGTTCGCTTGTTGCTCTTTAACTGTTCGCTTCCGTGTTTATTGCTTCTTTTGAAGTTATAGTGATTTTGAAAGTTGATATTGCTTATTCTAGCACCATAGTTGAAGTTTAAATTTGCTTCTCACCCTGCTTGATACTTTGGGTTATTATTATTGCATGGTGAGGAAGAGTGAAAAGCACGAATGGTGTTGTCGTGTCATATTTGCATATTGATATCATTGCTTAAGTGAACGTGAGGCTAAAGCACAAAGGATGATGCCCTGCCATTGTATTTTTATTATCATGTGAGGAGAGAGTAAAAGCACGAAGGGTGATGCCGTACCATTACATTTATATATCATGTGAGGAAGAGAGTAAAAGCACGAAGGGTGATGCCATGCACTTGTTTGACATTATCATATCATGTGAGGATGAGAGTAAAAGCACGAAGGGTGATACCGTGCACATGCTTTATTTGTATTATATAGTGAGGATGAGAGTAATAACACAAAGGGTGATGTCGTGCAATTTGATGATTTCATTGCTTTTACTTGATATTTGAATTGTGAGTTTAACTTGGCAATTTTGTTGCTTATTTCGGAAAGAGACATACTTGGTGATTTGGTTCTTATTGTTCCGATTGTTGCCCCTATTATGCGCCTTCACCCCCATTATATCTTTTAGTGCTTTACTTGTTATTTTCGTTGCCCCGTCACTACCTCGTCAGGGTTAGGCTCGACACTTACTGAGTACATTTGGTTGGTTGTACTCATACTATACTTTTACACTTTTTGTGCAGATTTTGATGTTGATACCAGAGGAGTCCCGAGAGGTACTTGGCGGATACCAGTTAATGACTCGAGGCAGAGCTACATCCCGTTTGTAGGGCTTAAAAGTCACTTTCCTATTTTGTTGCACTATTTCCATCTCTTTTCGGATAGTATTGTATTCCTTTTAAACCCTTGTATTTAGCTAAATCTAGCTGTTCATGTACTTATGACACCAGGTCCCAGGATATTTTATATGATGTTATTGTTCAGTAATTTGATATTTACTGTTTTTCCTTTAGTAGTATTTTTGTTGTGTTGGCTTGCCTAGAAAGCGGTGTTAGGAGCCATCACGGCCCTGTGGTTGGGATTGGGTTGTGACAAGTTGGTATCAGAGCACTAGGTTGCCTAGGTCTCACGAGTCAAGAGCACCTTAGTAGAGTCTGGAGGATTAGTACAGAGACGTCTGTACTTGTCTTCTAGAAGCTATAAGTCTTTAGGAAATTTCACTTCTTTCTTACTTTATTGTGCGGCTTTATTCTATCGCTGAAGTTTGAACCATTTTATTCTTGTTCTTCCGCAGCTAGTCAAGAGCCAAGCCCCAAGTTGCAGCCATTACCGAGCATAAGGGTCGTGGCCGATGTAGAGCCAGAGGCAGATACTGAGATCAGCCTAGATTACGCACAACAACACCTGCAGCAGAGCCTCAAATCAAATAGGAGGAGGATATCTCTGTTCAGATTGCGCTAGTTGGACCACCTCAGGTACTGAAGGGGTTCATTGCCACCCCCGTACTTCAGGACGCACTAGTCCGTCTGATGAGCTTTATGGAGAGTGTGACCTAGGTTGGTGTCCTCCCTATGGCACCAGCCGTTTCTCAGGCTTAGGGAGAAGCCCAAACTTCCCCTACTCATACACCATAGCAGACGACTCATGGATATTAAATTACGGCAGTTTTAATAGTTGGAGCAGTTCAACCTGTGGCTGTTATTGGGGAGGGACCCCCGATGTCATCAGAGGGAATGAAGAGGTTGGAAAGGCTTACCAAGATGTTTTCTATTCATTTTGGTGGTACACTTTCTAAGGACCCACAAGATTTCTTAGACCGTTGCCGTGAGGTATTGTGCAACATTGTCATAGTGGAGTTCAATGAGTCGACTTCATAGTATTTTAGATGCGTGGATCCGCCAAGAGGTGGTGGAAGAAGTATGTTCGAGGCAAACCATCAGGTTCACCTCCCCTCAATTGGGATCAGCTCTCACAGCTATTCTTGGCAAAGCTCATCCCCTTTACTTTGAGAGATGACTACCGTAGCCAGTTTGAGCGCTGCTAACAAGGTAGCATGACCTTTACCCAGTACAATACCAAATTCGTGGGTTTATCTCGCCATGCAGTCGTCTTGATCCCTACAGAAAGGGGGAGGATGAGGACATTCATTGATGGTCTTACTTATGGTATTCGGCTTTAGATGGCCAGAGAGACTGAGGATGATATTTTTTTTACCCGGGTTGTAGAGATCGCTAGGCGGCAAGAGGATTCGTGGTCAGGGTAGGGAGGCACCATCTGAGAAGAGGCCTCGTCATTCTAGTAGTTTTAGTTGTGCCTCATCTGGAGGCAGGGGTTCATTTGGTAGAGGTCATCTCAGCAGGTCGATTCAGTCAGTGCTTCAAGTATCACACGATGCTTCGAGCAGTCATGGTTCTTATGGGTCTCATCCTGAGCAGCTAGCTTAAAGTGCACCTTCAGCTCCGGCTAGTGCACCTCTGATTCAGAGTTATCAGGGTGGTTATCCAGATTGACAGGGTCAGTTTCAGGGTCAACAGTCACATCAGTCGAGGACTTGTTATACTTATGGAGATCCGAGGCATGTGGCGAGGTTTTTCCCCAGGTCATAAAGAAGTATGACACAGAAGGGTAGTCGTGCCATGGTTCTAGTACTGGTTGCTCCACCACCCACAGAGGCGGGGGTCAGGCAGCCCGAGGTGGTGGTCAGGCCGTTAGAGGTGGAGGTCAGCCTAATAGAAGTCGCCCGAGAAGCACATGTCAGATTGGCAGGGCTCAGCCCCATTGTCATGTATTCCCAACTAGACATGAGGCAAAGTTATCCAGTGCGATCATCACAGGTATTGTTCCGATTTGCCATAAAGATGCATCAGCTTTATCTGATTTGGGTTCCACTTACTCATATGTCATTCTATTTTGCTTCATATTTGGATATGTCTCATGATTCTTTTAGTGCTCCTATTTATGTGTCTACGCTCGTTGGGGATTCTATTATGATGGACTGGGTCTATTGTGCTTGTTTGGTCACTATCGGGAGCTGTGAGACTAGGGTTGACCTTCTATTACTTGATATGGTGGATTTGACATGATTTTGAGCATGGATTGGTTGTCACCTCACCATGCTATCTTAGATTATCATGCCAAGATTGTGACATTATCCACGCTGGGGTTGCCTTGATTAGAGTAAGGAGGGACTCTTGGTAATTCCACTAGTAAGGCTATTTCTTGTGTGAAGGCTCGTCGTATGGTTGAGAAGGGGTGTCTGGCATATTTGGCCTATATTCGTGATTCCAGTGCGGAGGTTCTTCCATGGATTCGGTTATAGTTGTACGTGAGTTCCTAGAGCTGTTTCTTACATATTTGCTAGGGATGCCACCCGATAGAGATATCAACTTTTGCATTGACTTGGTTTCGGGCACTTAGTCCATTTCTATTCTACCATACCGTATGACCCTAGTGGAGTTGAAAAAATTGAAGAAGCAGTTGTAGGATTCGCTTGACAAGGGATTCATTAGACTTATTATATTGGATTGGGATGCACCAATGTTGTTTGTGAAGAAGAAGAAGAAGAATGGATTGATGCGGATGTGCATAGATTATCGGCAATTGAACAAAGTCAATATCAGGAACAAGTATTTGTTGCCGAGGATTGATGATTTATTTTACCAGCTTCAGGGCGTCAAGGTGGTTTTCAAGATTTACTTGAGATTTGGCTACCATCAGGTGAAGATTAAGGCATCAGATGTCCCTAAGACACCTTTCCGGACTCGGTATGGTCACTATGAGTTCTTGGTGATGTCATTTGGCTTGTCTAGCACCCCGATAACCTTTATGGATTTGATGAACCAGGTGTTCAAGCCCTATCTGGACTCCTTATTGATTTTCTTCATTGATGATATTTTGGTTTACTCACTCAGTCGAGAGGAGCATGAGCAACATCTCTGGATCATACTTCAAACTTTGAGTGATCGTCAGTGATATGCCAAGTTTTAAAGTGTGAGTTCTGGTTGGACTCGTTGCCTTTTTGCGCCATGTTGTATCTTTTGAGGGCATCAAGGGGGATCCTAAGAAGATTGAGGCAGTTCAGAACTGGCCTAGGCCTACTTCACCTATAGAAATTCGGAGCTTCTTGGATTTGATGGGTTATTATCGCCAGTTCATGAAGGGTTTTCATCTATCTCAGCCCTATTGACCAAATTGACCTAGAAGGGTATTCTTTTCAAATGGTCCGACGAGTGTGAGGTGGGCTTTTAGAAGCTTAAGACTGCATTGACTACAGCCCGGTGTTGGTGTTGCCTACAAGTTCGTGATCTTACACCATGTATTGTGATGCATCGCGTATTGGACTTGGTGCGATGTTGATGCAGGACGATGGGGTGATTGACTACGCGTCTTGGCAGTTCAAGTTTCATGAGAGAAATTACCCTGTGCATGACTTAGAGTAGGCAGCCATTGTTCACGCGCTGAAGATTTGCAGGCACTATCTATACGGTGGTTCCATGTGAGGTCTATACCGGCCATCGGACTCCAGCACCTGTTCAAGCAGAATGACCTTGATTTACGGCAGCGAAGATGGTTGGAGATGTTGAAAGACTATGATATCATCATATTATATCATCTAGGGAAGGCCAATGTAGTGGCCGATGTATTGAGTAGGAAAGCCGAGAGCATGGGTAGTTTGGTATATTTACTGGTAGTGGAGAGGCCACTAGCTATGGATGTTCACGCTTTGGCCAATCGATTTGTGAGATTGGATGTTTCATTGGTAAGCATCTTTAAATAGTTTTCAATCAATTTTAATTACTTTTCATGAGCTTTTAACATCAAATCTATGAATTTCATGGTAGAAATTAGGCATTTTGGGTAGAATTTAGGGATTTAGTAAATTGATATTTAGACCTCGAATAGAGATCAGATTTTGAAACAAATTCCATAATTGGGCTCAGGGGTGAATGGGTAATCAGAATTTGGTCCAAGTCTTGGATTTTGACCAAGTAAGTCCGAGGTTGACTTTTGTTGACTTTTTAAAAAATGATCAAAATTGAACCTTTTTCAGTCGTGGGTAGTTTCTAAAGATTATTTTGAATTTTTTGATCGATAATTGGCTAGATCTGGTTGGTTTGGAGGCTTGTTCAAAAGGCAAAGCCGTGATTGATTATTGATTTAGTGTGGAATGAGGTATGTGTCGTGGTTAACTTTGACTTGAGGGAATTAAGACTTGTTGGTCTATTTGCTACGTGAATTATGTGTTAGGACAATGTATGTGCAAGGTTACGAGTATATATACATTGTCATAGGATAAAGCATGCGGGTAGAAATTGGTTTATTATAGCATGTTTCTTCATTTACTATGGCTACTATGTCTTAGTTCGATTGTCACTCTTTAATTGTTCGTTTTCGTGTTTATTGCTTTTATTGAAGTTGTAGCTACATTGAATGTTGAAATTACATATTCTAGCACCACAGTTGAAGTTAAAATTTGCTTCTCACCTTGCTTGATATTTTGGGTGATTATTGTTGTTTGGCGAGGAAGAGTGAAAAGCACAAATGGTGTTGTCGTGTCATATTTGCATATTGATATCATTGCTTGAGCGAACGTGAGGCTAAAGCACGAAAGGTAATGCCGTGCCATTGCATTTATATTATTATGTGAGGAAGAGAGTAAAAGCACGAAAGGTGATGCCCTGCACTTGCTTGCCATTATCATATTATGTGAGGATGAGAGTAAAAGCACAAAGGTGATGCCGTGCAATTTAAATATTTGATATTTGAATTGTGAGTTTAACTTGGAGGTTTCGTTGCATATTTCGGAAAGAGGCATACTTGGTGATTTGGTACTTATTGTTCCGGTTGTTGCCCTTATTATATGCCCCACCCCTGTTATATCTTTTAATTCTTTATTTTTTATTTTCGTTGCTTCAAGTTTTTAGTATGTGTCTTGTTTTAGCCTCGTCACTACCTCGTCGAGTTAGGCTCGGGAATTACTGATTACATTGGGTCAGCTGTGCTCGTACTACGCTTCTGCACTTCTTGTGTTGATTTTGATGTTGGTACCAATGGAGTCCCGAGAGGCACTTAACGGATACCAGTCAGTGACTTGAGGTAGAGTTGCATCCCCTTTGCAGGCCTTAGAAGTCACTTTCCTATTTTATTGTATTGTTTCTATTTCATTTCGGACAGTGGTGTATTCCTTTTAAACCTTTGTATTTAGCTAAATCTAGCTGCTCATGTACTTGTGACACCAAGTCCTGGAGTGTTTTATGTCATATTGCTGTTCAGTTATTTGATATTTACTGCTTTTCCTTCAGTATTATTTTTGTTGTGTTGGCTTGCGTAGCTAGCAGTGTTAGGCGCCATCACATCCCCGAGGTTGGTATTTCGGGTCGTGAAACATATGCCCAACGAAAAAAACATACTTTGGCCTAACTAACTTCAAGCTTTTTGTTCTACTACAAACAAGCATTGTAGTCTATTATAGATTTACTATGTAATTAATGGAGAGAAGAAAGAGAGAAAAATCAATAGTGAGGCATTGTATCGAAAACGTAGAAAGACACTTGTGTTTTGAGAAGCAGTTAGTGTATGCTTGACAACATCAACTCACTTGTGCCAAAAAATTCAAGGAACTTGAAGAGAGAACAATCTTGCAACTCAAGGAGACTGGACTAAGATTCACATTGAATCCCAAGCAGTATAAAAATATCAAATGTCGTTTACTTTATTTTGTTTATTTTGTGATGACCCGATAGGTCCTTTTGGGTGTTAGGCCTTGATTCCGTGTCTCGATACCTCTGTTAGCTTCATCTGATATTTGTTGGTTTTCTTGCATAGTCCGTGTCACTATTTGAAAAACTTTTATGTGAAAATTTGAAGAAAACATGAATTTTTGCTTTAAAAACAAATTGATTTGACCACAATCAACATTTTGTAAAAACGACCTCAGATCGGTGTTTTGATGATTCCGCTAGGTCCGTATTGTGATTTTGGACTTGGGCGTATGCCCGGAATTGAAATTGGAGGTCCCTAAATTGATTTGACTCATTTTGCCGAAAACTAGCATTTTTAAAGTTTGAGAGTTTACTAAGTTTGACCGTAAGTTGACTTCTTAGATAACGGGTTTGGATTTTGATGTTGAAACTTGAAAAAGGTCCGTATCGCTATTGAAACTTTTTTGCAAAATTTGGTGCAATACGGAGTTGATTTGACATGATTTGGACGCCTAAATGTGATTCTAGTTGTTCTTGAGTTTGCATTGAAATATCATTCATTTTGAGGGTTGATTTTTTGATTTAGATATTACTTTGGATATTTGATTTCGCGAGCAAGTTCGTATGATCTTATTAAACTTGTGTGCAATGTTTATTTTGGAGCCCGAGGGGCTTGGATGAGTTTCAGACATGTTTCAGATGAGTTTTGTAAGTGTAAAGATAGCCGGTGCACTTCTGTTGCTGGTGTTCTGCTGCAGATCTTGTATTTGCAAGGTCTGGCTCGCAATTTCGAGCCTCGCCTTTGCAAGCATGGGCTACACTGGATAATCTCGCAATTGCGAGGAAGATGTTCGCATGTGCGAAATATCAGAGTAGCATTTGTGGCTCAGTGTATTCTTGAGTCTGCTTCGCAATTACGAAGATGCTGGTCGCAATTACGAAAGGGGGGAGGGATCTTCACATTTGCGATCATTTTGTTGCATTTGCGACATCTGTGGTTTAAGGCAGGGTATGCATTTGCAACCCTTGTCTCGCATTTGCAGCATCCACAATTGCGATCATGACTTCGCAATTGCGACACCCACAGCTGGGTAAAAGAGGGGGAAAATGGGACTTAGCTCATTTCACACCATTTCTCAACCCTAAACACTCTAGAGGCAATTTTTCAAGAGGCTTTTCTTCCCAAATTCATTGGTAAGTGACTTCAGTCAATTTCCTTTCAATTACCCATTGTATTTCATGAGATTTTAACATCAAATTTAGGATTTTCATGGTAGAAATTAGGGATTTGGGTAGGATTGGGGGATTCTTGTAAAATTGAGATTTAGACGTGGAATTGAGGTCGGATTTTGAAAAAAATCACTTAACCGAGCTCGGGGTTGAATGGGTAATCAAATTTTGGTCCGAATCCCGATTTTGACCAAGCGGGCACAGGGTTAATTTTTGTTGACTTTCTAAACAATGATCAAAATTGAACCTCTTTCCTTTATGGGTAGTTTCTAAAGCTTATTTTGTATCATTTGGTCAATAATTTGCTAGATTTGGTTGGTTTGTAGGCTTGTTCAAAAGGCAAGGCCATGGTTGATTGATTGCTTGAGTTGCAGAGTGAGGTAAGTGTTTGGTCTAACCGTGATTTGGGGAAATTAGGAAACCTTGAATTACATAATATGTGAATTATGTGGGAAACGGCGTATATGCGAGGTGACGAGTGCATATATGCCGTTATGATACTTGCTTTCATGTTTTCGTTACTTCATGATATATCTTGTTTCATGATTTAATCCCTACATGCTTTATTGACTTCCATGCCATCATTGTTACTTGTCATTTAGTTATTCTTGTAGTAAATTATTCATCCCTTTCATGACTCAATGCTTACTTGCTACTTGCATTACTTGCATACCTAATTGTCATATGACTTACTTGCCTTATAGTTTTGTAGTATTTATTATCTTCTATATGTGGTTTCACTTGTATGAGTTGTCTAATTGATAGATACTGATGAGTTGGTAAGATTGAGTCATTCGAGTTGTTAGAGATTCTTTGATTATTATGTGATTCTGCATTGCTTTGTACATTTACTCTTTTGATGTAGAAATTCTTATAAATTTTGGTTGTTGAGTTACTATTGTTGATTGAAAATACTTGGGAAGCGGATTGCACGCCGCAACAGAAATTGAAAGGTAATGAGTTGAAATGGCGGAATAAGGACAGATTATGATATTGACAGATGATATGGTGGGATCGGGTTGCGCGCCGCAATAGATTATATATGTTGTATTTGTTTGTGACTGTTGGAATTGCCTCGGTATTTTGATATGAGTTTATGAAACTTGTTATTCTAGGCTCTCTGGTAGTTTGATTTCAAGTTCGTTTTATGAGTTAACTGCTTTACTTCCATTTCCTGTCTTTCTTGTCATATTATTATTGCGTACAGGTTATTGTAAGTGACCCGTCTTAGCCTCGTCAGTACTTCTCGAGGTTAGGCTCGGCACTTAGGGTCGATTGTTGTAACACTCTGTAAATTTGAATTTGTTGTTGATGAATTAAATGAGTATTAATGTGACCTTTTAACATGTGACGTCTTATTAGGATGAGTATGGGAGGAAACAGTTGTTTTTGAATCAAGACCGAGAGTGAGGTGCATAAAATTAGAATCGACTAAGTTTATGGGAGGTCCCTCTTACAGCCTTAGAGAGTGCAAGGCCATGAAAATTCACGGCCTTAGACAATTCAAGGCCATGAAAACTCACGACCATAGACAATGCAAGGCACTGTCCAGGGCATTAACCTTAGCGCCCCTGACAGTGGAAGGCACTGTAGTTTTGGCGCCTTGCACTGTTATTTTTGGCGTCTCTGATGATGCCCCACACCGATGATGTTTATCCGAACTACTTTTATTTCCTCCTCAATTTTGCAACGTGTTCACTTATTTAAAAGCCCTACCTCGTCCTCCAAATCCCAAACACGAAAACTTACTCTAGAAAGGGAAGCTCTCAAGAACCTAATTTCCCCAAGGTCCCTCCATCATCCAAGGTAAGTTCTAACGATGATTCTAAGTTAATTTCAATTCTCCAACACCTTATTAACACGGGAAAATCCTTCAAATTATTAGATATTCGAACGAGATGCCATTATTGAGAAAAGAAACCCTAGAACTCAAATTCAAGAGGATTGAACTTCGAAAAGGTAATGCTTCTACTCCCTAATCAATTATAACTCTGAATTAATGAGTTTTTGGGAGAATAGTTGATGGGTCTGATAAAGGGAATCAAATGAACTATGCTGGGTTTTGCGTTGTTGACTAAAGATTGTTATAATCATCTGAATGATTAGAAATGGTGTTAATTACAACTATTTGGGCTTGTAGAATCACCTAGAAGTAGTAGAATGAGAATTGGGTGATGAAAACACCATTAAAGAGGGCTATGAGACTTTACAACCAAAAGGTGTTTGATAAAATTCCACAGTTACCAAAACATGAGCCTTAGCACTAATATTGGTTCCTCTTGATATACATTGCCATAGATTATCATGAAAGAGACGACGAACGTTGTGATACTCGTAAAAAGGGAAAGAGTTAAGGTATGTGAGGCTAACTCTCTTTATATTTGGAAATGTTTATGGTTCTCCCTACATCCCATTCTTTATGATTGTTACGAGTTTCTTCAAAAAGTAATTATTCCTTAATTCCATCAATAGTTGTAGAACTTCTATTCTCTAGATGGTATAGTTTCATAATCGTTCAATATCCTATGAGTTTCAATTATGAAAATCAATTTATTATGAATACATGTCTCAGTCTAGTCCTATTTAGCATTCCAGTATCATGTGACTCAGTATGGTTCAGTATTTTAGTATCATGTATTGCAGTATGATTCTCGGTTCCTAATTCGAAATTCCTGAACATTGAACACCTGAATTTGGGCCTGAGGCCGCAGTTTATGCATATATATATATATATATATATATATATATATATATATATATAGGCCGTAATTTATTTATTCTAATAAACATGTGGTTCATCATTCAGAAGAGGGAGTATTCATAACCTTACTTCCTATGTTTAGTTTTTTTTTTTTTTTTAACAAATTACCTCACTGCATTATACCACCGTACACTATTATCCCACCTCCAGAATGAGCATGATAACACACTAATACCACTGGATAGTGTTCTAACAGTGTACAGATTCTAATGCAGTAGGGCTGATTTTCATAAATATAATAATAGAAAATACAATGATGGAGGGGGGCATCGACCTGACCTCCATATAGGGAAGGTGTATATCCTTGATCACCCACTTTTGGTGACCAACTGTACCTAGATAGCTAAGGTGAGTTAGATCTATAGTGATGTTAGACCTATAGTGATGTAATGGCTGTCGATCATATAGCATGGATCGACAGCCATATATACAAAAACAGTGACTGTTGAATCTAGGTCAACTGTACAAAATTTAGATGTTCCTAATTCTATTAAAGGAGTGATTTGAAGTAGAGTCCATCTTATAAAATTGATTCTACTTCTAACAAAATACAAAAGTTTTCCAAAAAATGTGTTATATGACATAGGATAGTATTCTTCAATTTTGCTTTGACTATGACTAGGAAAGCAAGATTGAAGATTACTGGTATAGTGCATCCATATAGTTGTGAAGTGGTGGTGATGTTTCCTTCTTTTGATTCTGATTCTACTCTTGCTGCTCTTCCAGATGTTCCAGTTGCTGCTGATGCTGACATTAATCCTCGATGAAAGCTGCTTTGCTTCCAGATTTTCCGGTTGGTCAGGTGAGTATTCTGCTCTGTTTGTGTTGTTGTAACTTGAAGGCCTTCCTGTCAGACTCATTCTCAGAGGGAGGTGCCTTATTGCGCAATGTATTGAGTCGTCCAAGATTTCTGCAAAACCAACAGAGAAATTATGGGAAAATAGAGGGGGGGGGGTGTTGCAGATGCATTAGCTGTGCCATCTTGCTGTCCATCATGTTGTTCCAGTTGCGCAATGCTAATTGCATTGTTTCCCTGTGTATTCTGCTGCTGATAGCCCTGTGTACCTGTAAATCTAGCATAGTAGTTACATGGGAATAGGGTCTCATATAACAATTTAAGCATTATCAGTGTCATGGTTAGTGTCATGGTTACTGGATAAAATCTGTGATGGCCACTTGATTTGCTTGGATTTCCTGTGTCTAAAGGCCGGAATGTCTTGCATATCAAGACATATCTGTCCCCTTAGTTGAACAGGTAATTCTTGTTGGTCATTGTAGTGGGTAGTAGTGTTCAATTCATGACTCAATTTGGCAAGTGTGTCAGCTGGGCAGTTTTCTTCCCTCAAAACATGTGTACATTTGAAATCCTGGCATTGTCGAATCAGCTTGACTATGTCTGTTACTAGCATACTGATAGTCCAAGGTGGATTTGAGCTGCCAGTTAGCCATTGTATCAGCAATTGTGGATCACTTTCCAGATGGAGTTTTGTATATCCATTTCCAACACACCAGTGCATACCAATGTAGGCTGCCTCTGTTTCTGCTTGGTTATTGGTAGCTTCTTCTAGTGGGCTTGCAATTGCATGGACAAGGTGTCCATGATGGTTCCTAACTATGATTCCTGCCCCTGCTTTCTCCGGATTTCCTAAGGCACTACCATCAGTGTTGATTTTCACATAACCTTGTGATGGCCTTTGCCAGATCACTTGCTGGGCGGTGAGCTGGTGTTTTAGCTTTTCAATGACAGAGTATGTATCTATCCAGTTTGGTGGCCAGTTTATGTTGGGGTATGATGTTCTAAGTAAAAGGAAGAGATCAGCTGTGATAGAATACAATGTTCTAGCCACAGAGGATGCTTTCCTTCCATACTTATTAGTTATCAGTTTCAGTTTCAGTATTTACAGTTCCGTCTTTCAATTGTTTTACATAACAGTGCAATTCAAAGGTACTGACGTACCTTTTGCCCTGGGTCTGCATCTCGTGATGCAGGTAACAATTTACAGATTGACGATTCTGCTTGCTAGGACATCTTGTATCAACTATTGGTGACCTCCAATCTTTCGAGGCATTATCCTTTTTTCCAGTCTTTTGTAGTATTTTAGAGTCACGACCCAAAACTAGCCTGTCGTGATGGCGCCTAACGTGGTACTAGGCAAGCCGACACTTCAAAATACTTCCAACACTTTTAAATGAAAAATAAAAATACCATAGGTTTAAATCATCAAACTCTCAAAAACTAGATAGAAAGTCAAAACCCAATACGGAAATTCCCAACATCGGGGTGTCACAAAGTACATGAGCGTCTATACAGCTCAAGTATAGAAGTAATATCTATGACAGACTAAAACTAAACACATAAAGCGGAAAGATAGGGAAGGAGAGACAAGGTCTGCGAACGCCGGGCAGCTACCTTGGAATCTCCAACGATCAAGCTGCGCAAGCAAATCAACATCCATCGTGTCAGGAAACACCCGGATCTGCACACGAAGTGCAGGATGTAGCGTGAGTACAAGCAACTCAGTAAGTAACAAGACTAAATAATGGACTGAAAGTAGTGATGAGCTTCACGGATACAGTTCAATTACAAAAATTACATCATATAAAGATAGGCATGCTTTCAAGTTAAATAGTTAAACTCAGTGCAAGTAAGACAGATCAATTCTAAATGATATGAGGAATATGACCCCTCTATATCTACATGCCAATGTACATGTTGTATGTAATGCACTACACTAGAAGAATCGTGTACACTGACAGTTAGTCACTCAGTACTGACTCTGGGTGTATAGACTCCGGCAGGGCTCCTTTAGCCCAAGTGCTATAACAAGCCAATCATGGCACAAATCAATAAAACATGTTGCGGCGTGCAGCCCGATCCTATAATATTCTTACAAAATCAGGTCCTCGGCCTCACTCAATCATCGACCTCTCTAGTCTCTCGGGTTCTCAGTAATCTTGATAATCAGCCCAAACAGCAATGATATAATGTATCAATAATGAACACTATAGACTAAGATGTATATGCAAGTAAAACTGTGACTGAGTACAAAACAGCAATTTAGTAGATAATTCAACATGTGCACGATTTCTGTGAGTCCCTATAGTGCCAACACATTGTCTAAACATGATTTCTAACATGATTTACAATTCAATTTCTATAACACATGGAGAATATACGTATAACAACAGATTTTTCAACTATTCAGTTCCATGGAATTGACCAAGACATAATTCCTATGGTGCACGCCTACACGCCCGTCACCTAGCATGTGCGTCACCCCAAAACAAATCACATGACACATATAACGGGGTTTCATACCCTTAGAACCAAATCTAAAACTGTTACTTACCTCAAGCCGTGCAAATGCCTACTCCAACAAACCCTTGCCTCGCAAACCGGCCTCCAAATGCCTCGAATCTAGCCACAAACAGTTTGATACAATTAACACAGGTTAAATGAATCAATTCCAAAAGAAAATATTAAGTTATTAATCAAAAGTAAAAAGACGACTCAAAAGCCGGCCCTCGGGACCACGTCTCGGAATGCGATAAAAGTCACAAAACCCGAAAGCCCATTCAACCACTAGTCTAACCTTACCAAATTTACCAAAATCCGACACAGAATTGTCACCCAAATCCCCAAATTCCACCCTCCAAATCCTAGCCTCAAACTCCCAAATTCCACCTTAAATACACACAAACTAGGTAGGAAATCCAATGGGAAAATAAGATTATTGACTAAAAATGAACACAAGTGATTTACCTCAAGGAACACCACGTAAATACTCTCAAAAATCGCCCAATCACGAGATTGAAATGTTCAAAATGAAGAAAAATCGCGAACCCTTGAATTTAAGGTTCTGTCCAGCCTTTTCACTCCTGCGGAAACGTAACCGCATCTTGTGGTTTCGCTTTTGCGAAAAATCCACCGCTTTTGCGGTCCTTCCAAGGCTCCACTGCCTCCGCTTCTGCGGCCACCTGCGCTTCTGCGACCCCTTGTCCGCATCTGCGATCACGCAGGTGCGGAATTTCCCTCACTCTTGTGGCCACTGCCCCACTCTCTCATTTTCGCTTCTGCACTGCCATGCTCGATTCTGCGAGCTCGCACCTGTGATAAAAAATAGCAGGTGCAATTACACTAGCAGAGTCCCAGCTTCAGCAATGCACCAAGTCTTGTTTTGATCCGTTAACCATCCGAAATCAACCCGAGCCCCCGGGACCTTAACCAATTATACCAACTACGGACCTCCAATCATTCTCTGGAACGCTCCTAAGTCCAAAATCACCCAACGGAGCTAATGGAACAGCCAAAACTCCATTCCGGAGTCGTTTACTCCTAAGTCAACATCTGATCAACCTTTTCAACTTAAGCTTTCACTTTTGAGACTAAGTGTCTCAATTCATTTCGAAACGTCTCCGGACCTGAACTGACTACCCCGACAAGTCACATAACAACTATAAAGCACAAAATGAGCAGTAAATGGGGGAACGGGGCTACAACTCTCAAAACAACCAGCCAGGTCGTTACATCCTCCCCTCCTAAACAAATGTTCGTCCTCGAACGGGTCTAGAAACGCACTTGGAGTCCTAAATAGGCATGGATGTCTGCTCTGCATCTCCCGCTCGGTCTCCCAAGTAGCCTCCTCAACTGGCTGACCTCTCCACTGCACCTTTATTGAAGCTATGTTCTTTGACCTCAACTTTCAAACCTACCAATCCAAAATGGCCACTGGCTCCACATCATAAGTCAAATCACCATCCAATTGAACCGTGCTGAAATTCAAAACATTAGATAGACCACCGACATACTTTCGGAGCATAGAAACATGAAACACTGGATCCACACTCGACAAACTAGGTAGCAAAGGAAAGCTTGTAAGCCACCTCTCCAATCCTCTGAAGTACCTCAAACGGCCCAATATACCGAGGGCTCAACTTTCCCTCCTTCCCGAACCTCGTAACACCCTTCATGGGTGACACCTTGAGCAGTACCCTCTCCCCAACCATGAAAGAAACATCTTGAACCTTCTTATCGATGTAACTCTTCTATATGGACTGCGCCATGCGAAGTCAATCATGAATCCATTTAACATTGTCCAAAGCATCCTGAACCAAGTCAGTACCTAATAGCCTAGCCTCCCTCGGCTCGAACCAACCCACCAGAGATCGACACCCAAATAGCATCGAATGAAGTGCGCGGACTTAGTCAGTCGATCCACAATCACCCAAATAGCATCAAACTTCCTCGAAGTTTGTGGGACACCAACTACAAAATCTATGGTGATCCGCTCCCATTTACACTCTAGAATCTCAAACCTCTGAAGAAATCCACCCGATCTCTGATGCTCATACTTCACATGCTGACAGTTAAGGCACCGACTTACAAATCCCACTATATTCTTCTTCATTCTCCTCAACTAATAACGCTGTCTCAAGTCCTGATACATCTTCGCGGCACCTGGATGAATGGAGTACCACAAACTGTGGGCCTTCTCAAGAATCAACTCATGTAGCCCATCTACATTAGGCACACAAATCCGACCCTGCATCCTCAACACCTTATCATCCCCAATAGTAACGTCTCTGGCATCGCCGTGCTGAACCGTGTCCTTAAGGAAGAGCAAATGAGGATCATCATAGTAGCACTCTCTGATGCGATCATATGAGGAAGAGCGAGAAGCCACACAAGCTAGGACCCGACTGGGCTCCGAAACGTCTAATCTCACGAACTGGTTGGCCAAGGCCTGAACATCAACTGCAAGAGGTCTCTCATCAACAGGAATGAATGCAAGGCTACCCATACTCACCGCCTTTCTACTCAAGGCATCGACCACCGCATTGGCCTTCCCAGGATGATACAGAATTATGATATCATAATCTTTTAGCAGCTCCAACCATCTCCCCTGCCTCAAATTTAGATCCTTCTATTTGAACAAGTACTGGAGACTCCGTTGATTCGTAAATACCTCATAAGACACACGGTAGAGATAATGCCTCCAAATCTTCAATGCATGAACGATGGCGGCTAGCTCCAAATCATGAACAGGGTAGTTCTTCTCATAGGGCTTCAATTGATGCGAAGCATAAGCAAACACTCTACCTCCCTACATTATGACACAACCAATACCAATCCGAGAAGCATCACAATACACTGTATAAGAGCCTGCAGCTGAAGGCAAAACTAGAACTAGAGTTGTGGTCAAGGTAGTCTTGAGCTTCTGAAAGCTCTCCTCACACTCATCTGACCACCTGAAAGTAGCACCCTTTTTGGGTCAATTTGGTCAAGGGCGACGCAATAGATGAAAAACCCTCCACGAAGCGACGATAATAACCGGCCAAGCCAAGAAAGCTCCGAATCTCTGTAGCTAAGGACGGTCTGGGCCAACTCTGAACCGCCTCTATCTTCTTTAGATCCAGCTGAATCCCCTCACTGGACACCAGGTGCCACAAGAACGCCACTAAGCTAAGCCAAAACTCACACTTGGAGAACTTGGCATGAAGCTTCTCCTCCCTCAACTGCTGCAACACATTCCTCAAATGCTGGGCATGCTCCTCCTGGCTATGAGAGTACACCAGGATATCATCAATGAATACTATGACAAACGAGTCGAGATAAGGCGGAAATACATTGTTCATCATATGCATGAATGCTGCTGGAACGTTAGTCAGCCCAAAAGACATCACAAGGAACTCATAATGACCATAACGAGTCCTGAATGATGTATTTAGAATATCAAATCCCGAATCTTCAACTGGTGATACCCAGACCTCAAGTCAATCTTAGAGAACACACTCGCTCCTTGAAGCTGGTCAAATAGATCATAAATATGCGACAAAGGATACTTGTTCTTGATTGTAACTTTATTCAACTGCCTATAATCGACGCACATCCGCATAGTACCATTCTTATTCTTCACAAAAAAGACCGGTGCACCCCACGGGGACACACTTGGTCTAATAAACCCCTTATCAAGAAGTTCCTGAAGTTGCTCAAACTATCTGCGCAACTCCTCCCTGCGAGACTGTGGCATGAACTTCTCCAAGAAGAGAACGGAGAACTCACACCATGTAAGTGGTGCTGCACTGACTGGCATGCGCCTCTCGTAAGCCTCCCACCATATGAAGGTAGCCCCAGTAAACTGAAAAGTAGTGAATGAGACCCCACTGGTCTCCAGAATACCTGTCGTGCGAAGAATCCGCTAGCACCTGTCCAAAATGTCCTAGGCATCCTCAGACTCAGCCCTACTAAATGCTAGAGGCTGGAGCCTCCCAAATCTCTCCAGTCTCCTGTGCTCATCATCAGTCATAACGGTACCCACCTGGGCCTGAGCAACTGCAACTGGCTGGGCTGGTAGTACCCCCGGTGTCTGAAGCCCCTGCATCACCTACTGTAGAGTATAGGTGGCAGGGGTATGAGTACCTCCCCCGTCCTGAAAAGTGGCTGGTGCGGCATGAGCCGAAACCACATGAGCAAGGCCAGTGCAAACAGTCAATATCTGGGCCAAAGCCTCCTGAAGGCCTGGAATCCCAATGGGCACATCTGGTGCCTGAGTTGGCCCCACTGGCTCAATCACATCTGGAACCTGCTCCTGAGCTGAAGCAACTGGTGATCTGGAGGTGCCGCTCTAGCTGTTAGAAAAGCTACACCTCTAAGACTACGCGGCCCCTACTGCGACCTCGGCCTCTCGTGGACCTAGCTGGTGGTACTGGTGGCTGTCCGTCCTATCCGGTAGCATGTGTCCTTGCCATCTGTGAGAGAATAGGATACAGAATTTTAGTTACCAGAATCAACAAATCAGTACGACAAAAACACAAGAATGTGAAGTTTCCTAAGGGTTCGGCAACCTCTCGAAGATAAGTACAGACGTCTCCTACCGATTCGCAAGACTCTACTAAACCCGCTCATGACTCGTGAGACCTATGTAACCTAGGCTCTAATACCAACTTGTCACGACCCAAAACTAACCTGTCGTGATGGCGCCTAACATGGTACTAGGCAAGTCGACACTTCAAAATACTTCCAAAAATTTTAAATGTAAAATAAGAATAACACAAGTTTAATTCATTTAAACTCTCAAAAACTGGATAGAAAGTCAAAACTCAATAGGGAAATTTCCAATATCGGGGTGTCACTGAGTATATGAGTGTCTATACAACACAAGTCTAGAAGTAATGTCTATGAAATACTACAATTAAATACATAAGCAAAAAGATAAGGAAGGAGAAACAAGGTCTGCGAACACCGGGTAGCTACCCTGGAATCTCCAACGATCAAGTTGCGCAAGGAAATCAACACCCACAGTGTTCGAAAACACCTAGATCTGTACACGAAGTGCTGGGTGTAGCGTGAGTACAACCAACTCAGTAAGTAACAAGACTAATAATGGACTAAAAGTAGTGACGAGCAGAAATTACAACATAGAAAGATAGGCATGCTTTCAAGGTAAACAATTAAACTTAGTGCAAGTAAGATAGATCAATTCTGAATGATATGAGAAACATGACCTCTCTATATCTATATGCCAATGTACATAATGTATGTAATACACCCCATTAGAAGCTTCATGTAGCAACACTTTCCCAATACTCAATCACTCAGTACTATATATGGCCAATCCAGCCCAAGGAAAATCCATCCCTAAATATAAATAATTAGGGCAAGATCCATGTCCAGGGAAGATCTATCCCTCAATATAAATCAACTACGCTAACTGTGGGTGTGCAGACTCCAGAGGGACTCCTTCAGCTCAAGCGCTATAACAAGCCAGTCGTAGCATAAATCAATAAAACATACTGCGACATGCAGCTCGATCCCATAATATCTTCACAAAATCAGGCCCTCGGCCTCACTCAGTCATCAACCTCTCCAGTCTCTCGGGCTCTCAGTAATCATGATAATTAGCCCAAACAGCAATGATATAATGTATCAATAATGAACACTAGAGACTGAGATGCAATATACATGTAAAACTGTGACTGAGTACAAAACAACAATTTAGAAAATAATTTTACATGTACACGGCCTCTGTGGGGCCCTACAGTACCAACACATAGTATAAACATGATTTCTAACATGATTTGTAGTTCAATTTCTATAACACATGGAGAATATACGGATAAAAATAGATTTTTCAACTATTCAGTTCCATGGAATAGACCAAGTCATAATTCCTACGGTGCATGCCTATACGCCCGTCACCTAGAATGTGTGTCAGTTCAAAAAAAATCACATGATACATATTACGGGGTTTCATACCCTCAGAACCAAATTTAGAACTGTTACTTACCTAAAGCCATGAAAATCCCTACTCCAACACACCCTTGCCTCGCGAACCGGCCTCCAAATACCTCACATCTAGCAACAAACAGCTCGATACTATTAACACGGGTTAAAGGAATCAATTCCATAAGAAAATAAATAATTTATTAATCAAAAGTCAAAAGTCGACTGAAAAGCCGACCCCCAGGCCCACATCTCCGAATCCGATAAAAGTGACAAAACTAGAAATCCCATTTAACCACGAGTCCATCCATACCAAATTTACCAAAATGCGACACTAAATCGTCACCCAAATCCCCAAATTCCACCATCCAAATCCCTAGCCTCAAACTCCCAAATTTTACCTTAAATACACACAAAACTAGGTGGGAAACCACTAGCGAAACAAGATTATTGATTAAAAATGAAAACAAGTGACTTACCTCAAGAAACCCTCCGAAAATCCTCTCAAAAATCGCCCAATCCCGAGCTTGAAATGTTCAAAATGAAGAAAAATCGTGAACCCTTGAATTTAAGGTCCTGTCCAGTCTTTTCGCTCCCGCGGAAACCTAACCGCATCTGCGGTTCCGCTTTTGCGAAAAATCCACTACTTCTGCGGTCCTGCCAAGGCTCCACTGCCTCCGCTTCTGCAATCGTGCTTCTGCTTTTGTGGACTCGCTTCTGCGGACACCTGCGCTTCTACGACCCCTTGTCCGCATTCGCAATCATGCAGGTGCAGAATTTCCCTCGCACCCGCGGCCACTGCTCCACTCTCTCCTTTCTGCTTCTGCAATGTCGTGCTCGCTTCTGCGAGCTTGCACCTACAATGAAAAATTCATAGGTGCGATCACACCGGCTGACTCCCAGCTTCAGTAATGCACCAAGTCTCGTTTTGATCCGTTAACCATCCGAAATCAACCTGAGGCCCCCGGACATCAACCAATTATACCAACAAATCTTAAAATACGATACGAACTTAGTCAAACCCTCAAATCAAACAACACAAAAAACACAAATCGCATCCCAATCCAAGCCTATTGAAACTAAAGAAGTTCAAACTTCTACAAATGACACTAAAACCTATCAAATCACGTCCGATTGACCCCAAAGTTTGAACACAAGTCACAAATGACACCACAGACCTATTCCAACTCCCGGAACTCTAATCCAAGCCCGATAACCACAAAGTCCACTCTCGGTCAAATTTTCAAATTTCGAGTTTTCGCCATTTCAAGCCTTATTCAACTATGGACCTCCAAATCACTATCTTGACACGCTTCTAAGTTTAAAATCACCAAACGGAGCTAACGGAACCGCCAATACTCCATTCAAGAGTCGTTTACTCATAAGTCAACATCCGGTCAACCTTTTCAACTTAAGCTTCCAACTTTGAGACTAAGTGTCTCAATGAATTCCGAAATTTCTTCGGCCCCAGACCGACTACCCCAGCATGTCACATAATAGCTATAAAGCACAAAATGAGCAGTAAATGGGAAACATGGCTACAACTCTCAAAACGACCGGCCGAGTTGTTCCATTCAGTTAGTACGGTATGTTGGGGACCTTGTCTCGGTAAACAGTTAGCATTTCAGTATTCTTAGAGGCTTCGTAGACTATAGTCCAGTTAGTCAGATTTAAGTGTTCTTTTATGTGTTAGCCTTGTCGGTTACTCATTTATACTTGTAGACTTTTCAGTACTTTACGCATTTATGATATTTTAGTCAGACTCTTTAGTATATCATCATGTTGTATATTTATATCTAGCTTACAGTTATACCACATGTTGTCCAGCCATCCAGTTGGTTCGCTCGGTCACATGCAGTCAGGAACCGAGTGTCGTGTTAGGCCAAGCCATGGATCGGAGCGTGACAGTTGTGCTCATACTACACTCTGCACTTATTGTGCAGATACCGGAGTTGGTCCTAGCAGCGGTGAGTGAGGTTGCTCGGATCTAGCTATCAGTGGAGACTTGAGGTATAGCTACACGGCATCCGCAGCCCTGAAGTCCCCTTCCTTGTCATTCTAGTTGTTTATTTTGATTCAGATAGTTATGTTTTTTTCATACTTTTATCTGTAGTAGTCTAGACGCTCATGTATTCGTGATACCAGTTTCTATGATTGTATCTGGATTACGTCGTTTATTAGTTTATTCGCTCTATTTCAGACTATTCAGTTTAATTGTTATCATTGATTTGAATTGTTAAAAATGGTTAATAAATATAGCTAACATTGGCTTGCTTAGTAAGTGAAATGTTAGGCGCCATCACGGCCCCAAGAGTGGATATTCCGGGTCGTGACAATTTTCTGTATTTACTATTTACTTCGCATCTAATCTTAGTCGATTAATTGGCAAAACCAGTCAACTACTTAGTCACAAAAAGAAAGGATAACAAGTCACCCCCTCTAGCCTTTTTACTTTCAATACATATTGCATAGTTTCAAAGCAAAAATGTACGCGTCCATTGTGTGGTTTGATACCATTTGTTGAGTTCGCTGAAGTTCTATAACTTCTATTGCCAGTATTACGTAATAGTATTCTTTTCTATCTTGGGAAAAATAAATCTAAAACCTTCGGCAATACGAGGGAATTAAATTCCTTAAGGAAACACAATATTCTATTGGGTTTGGAACTTTTTTCTTACTGCTGTCTGTGCACACACAAAACAAATTTTAAGATGAATAGGATGGGGTGCGGCTTGCGTCATAAATTTTATAATAATTTGTAGCAATATTTTGCATGCACATATACGAATTAATGGTATTTTTTGGACAATTATTACAATACTTGATAATTTTTGGTTAATTAAAACTCAATTACGAGTAACTTTAGGTTGATAATTTTTGGTTAATTTGCGAAAAACATTTCACACTTTCTCGGTGAATGTACGTTAAATTCTTTTTCCTCTTAAAACCTTTTCCAAGTAGAATGGACCCTTTGAATCGCGAGAGGGTGAAAAAGAAGAATTCTTTATGGGACCGAAACCGACAACTAAACTATTAACGTACAACCTTAAGGAGCTAATATAGACACGCACCCACATCTACATATATATGAGGTCCAGAAAGGAAAGAAGCAAAGTTGTTTTTCACATGCCAGGGACTATTTAACTTGCCTCGTTTTTTCAATTTTTGTATTTTTCACCTCGTTAAAAACTATGTCATATATATATGATTGAAGGAAAGTAAATATCTTTCGGCTTTTTGAACTTAAACAGATTTTAGGTGCCATCATTCTGGTATATTGAGCCATATTCAAGTTAGCGCACTTTGCTCTTTGGAAGATATTAATTATACTCTTTATCAGGGAAGATAAGCTCAGTTTAAGCTAGTAAAATTCGTACTACAAGCTTTCTTATAATTAATAGATGTACAACTCCAAAAAGACCTGTCTTGCATCAATATCGACAATACATTACAGACTTCACAAGTTAACAAAAAATGAAAATGAGTTCTGAATCCTCAAAAACGTTTATAAATAGGTTATGTGCAAGACACGATGTCACTTTTCGGTTCAAAATGGAAAATTAATTAGAGGATGGCTCATTTTTACACCTTTGTTTTCATAAAGCTATGATATATTGTGTGCAAATTACAATTGATAAAAACAGACAAGGCATGGAACCTATAAATTAAGCACAAATTATGCAAATATATAAAGTTGGACTAAAGTCACGAAATTAGGTACTGAAAATACAATTTACTTGGCTACCTATATGAGTACAACAATTTTTGACACTGAAATAGCAGTACGCAGCCTGTGTAATATTACTTCAGTGTCAAAAATAGTGACCCAGTCTATTATGATCTGTACAAAATCAGTTCAACCCGTTCATTTAATATCCTTATACACAGCTAAACATGTTACAATTCATATAACATTGCAAGTGCAAGGACGACTACATTTCCCTCTACATTCGTATATCTATGTAAGTAGCTAGGAATTTGCGAATGCACATACTTTAATATAATAATTAGTTCTAAGACAAAAGAAGACAAAATGAAGAAAGCAATATATTACTGCATTTTTTTTCCCAAGTATGAATCTATTGTTTGGATGCCTACAAGTCTACAACTACGGTATAAATGAATATAAATAAAGATAAATGAGGGATAACAGATATAAACAGCGCAAGTAAATAGTCAGGATTGTTTGCATCTAATATAAATAATATACAATTATATATTTTAATCAAACATAAAATTGATAACTTATCTCTTGAAGCGTGACCGCAATTACAAAAAACCTCCAAGCATGAGCAAAAATCATCCACGAGATCATCCTCCAGTTCCACAGTCTTCTGTTATGTTACCCAAATAATACTTGGAATTGCAAAAATTATGGGGGCAAATTTTCTCCATGGAAAATGTATAGTAAAAATGTAGCCTCCTTAATGAATAAGACCCCTTATATAGCAATAGGTTTTATGGTTTAAAATCTTTTCCTAAACACGTTGGGTCTTTCTTTTCCACCAAGAAATATGATTCCCTTTAATTTTTAATTATTCAGGAACAACATGGATCACATAATTTAATTAGCTAAACTTTCTATTATTGACTTAATTTGAAATATCCAAATTAATACTATCATAATAAATTACGAATTATTTCACTATAAATTTACAATTGCACCCCTCGGTTCAATTTTAAAATTCTTTTATTAAACCTTATTTAACTTCTTCTGTTAAGATTCATATATACTAATCAAATAAATTAAATTACTGACAATTTCATTCATTGGTTATTTCCATAGACTTTTGCTTAACTTATTTCATGAGACATATACAAAATCTGTAACGACCCGGCCACTCATTTTGAGTTCTAGCTCGTCGTTCAACGGTATGAGGCCTGAGTTACTTCACTTCGCATTTTATGACTTGTACGCATAGTAGGAATTGAATTTTGGGAAGTTCGGATGGAAAATTCTCAATTCGGAAGCTTTAAGTTGGAAGAGTTAACCAAAGTTTGATTTTTGAGTAAACGACCTCGGAATCAGGATTTTAAGGTTCCAATAGGTTCGTATGATAATTTTGAACTTGGGCGTATGTTCTGGTTGAGTATCGGGTGGTTCGGGAGCATTTCTGCACTTACCGGGAAAAATTGGCATTTTGAAGGTTTTGGAAATTTCAATATTTTATTTGAAGTGGACCTTAATATTATTGATGTCTGTTTGGGATTTTGAGCCTTGTAATAGGTTCGTATTGTGATTTATGACTTGTATGTAAAGTTTGGCGTCATTCCGGAATGTTTTAAGTATGATTCAGAAGCATTCGTCAAAGTTTGAGTGTTTGAAAGTTGAAATAAGGATTTTGATCGTCGATTTGTAATTTTGATGTTATTTGTGGTGTTTCGAGTCTTTGGATAAATTTTGATAAGATATTGGGACTTGGTGTGATTGGATGGGATCCCGGGGGCCTCGGGTAAGTTTCGGGGTATTTTCGGACCATTTCTCCATGTTTTCTGCAGCTGTTGCTAGTTCTGGTGTTGTTCATCACGAACGCATAGGGTTGCTCGCGTTCGCAAAGAAGGATTTGAGTTGGAGGATTTTTGTTCATCCCGCTCGCGATTGGGACCCCGGTTGGCGAAGGTGTGGCGGATGTGCATCACTTTCGCATCAGGCTATCGCGTTCACATAGGGGAAAAGGCTGGGCCTGGAAGCTTGGCTTTCACGTTCTTGTTTGTGGTGGAGTGGTTGTGTCCGCAAAGAGATGGCCCGGTGCGGCATCACATTCACGACCCCTATCTTGCATTTGCATAGAGGGTTTCGCGAAGAAGGTTGGATTGGGTAGTG
This sequence comes from Nicotiana obtusifolia, assembly GCA_002018475.1. Lineage (NCBI taxonomy): Eukaryota > Viridiplantae > Streptophyta > Magnoliopsida > Solanales > Solanaceae > Nicotiana > Nicotiana obtusifolia. Next base: position 58,255 of record MCJB01027354.1, read on the forward strand.
TTGTTTTAAATCGGGGGCTTGGCTCATTTTCACTTTATTATCTTCCATGGGAGTTGAGATTGGGCGATTTTTCGAACGGAGTTGGGGATCGCTATAAACTGTTAAATTATAAGCATTGAAAAATATTTTAATTGATTTGCATGTTGTTTGACTAGTTGTGGATTGATGGGTATCGGTTTGAGGTGTTAGAGAAGCATTGGAGCCGTTTATGGAACTTCGGAGCTAGGCAAGTCTCCGGTCTAACCTTCTGAGGGGGAAACTACCCCCTAGGTGATGTATTTGATGTGTACTACTTGTTGTGGGGGTTAAGTACGCACGGGGTGATGAGAGTCCGTACATAGCTAGATTCATGTTTATGCCCGGGTTGACCTAGGACTTTATCATGCAATAAATTGTTTTACTTGAATTTAATTGTTAACTTAATTATTTGAAGACTATAAGTAAAAGCAGATAAAAATCATGTTAGGTCGAGTCTCAATTCCGTGAGCTATTTGGCAGGATGATCGATTGATTGTAAATATCATGTTTACGTTACGTCTTCGACCCTGTATAGTAAATACGCGATTTGTAAGTTGATAAGTTTCTTCTCTTCCTACGGATCGGGCCGAACGCCTTGGTAGTATAATATATGAGATGCATCCATGAATCGGGCCATAACACCTCGGCAGTGTATAACACTAATATATGGATCGTGCCGAACCACCTTGGCATAATTCGTGCTTAAAATCGCTAGGAGTCCCAATACCCTTGAGACTACGCTCTTAACTAAACATGGAAATTACGTAATATCCTCTTTATGACCTGAGATCAGATATCTGATTGATGGTTCTTATTTGTTAAGGTAGCAGGTGGCACTTGAGGATATTTTAACTGATAGTATTCGTTAATAGATTTCGTTATCTACTATTCCTCATACTATTGGTTCTGTTGTATTTCATGCTTACTTATGATTCCTGCATTTTATTTATTGGACCACTAGTAAGTGTCAATGTTGATACCTCGTCACTACTTCTTCGGGGTTAGGCTAGATACTTACTGGGTACGCGTACTCACGCTACACTCCTTCACTGAACGTGCAAGATCTAACAGGTTCATTTAGTGGTCATCCTAGCACGTAGGCGCAACTACGGAGGGGAATTTATGGTGAGCTGCTTTCTGTGCTGCGCACCGCAGCCCTCAGAGTCTCCATCATATTTATTTACCTTATTCTGTCTATTTTATATTCCAGACAGATGTTGTATAATTATTGCACTCTTTAGCAAACGTTCATTCACTTGTGACACCAGGTTTTGGGATATTTTTGTTAATATTTTTACGGGATTGCACAGCATTGTCACCTTTCATCTTTATATCTTACTAATTGTGTATGTATCTATGATTTTAAATGTGCAAATCTCTTATTTAATAAAATTCATGATTTCAAAATTTATAAAATGAATAATTAAGTTGGTGGTTCACCTTTGGCTTGCCTAACGGCGACGTTGGGCTCCATCACTACCTATAGTGGGCTTTGGGTCGTCACAGCTTGGTGTCAGACCTCTAGGTTCACTTGGGTCTCACGAGTCATGAGCGAGTCTAGTAGAGTCTTGCGGATTAGTACGGAGACGTATGTGCTTATCTTTGAGAGGCTACATAGCTGTTAGGAGCAATTCTCTTCTTGATTCCTCGTTGTGCAGTTTGATTCCATTGAAGCTTATGCCTTCATTTTCTTCCTACTCATTCTTATACGATGTTGAGCGCTCGTTATCAATTGTGTATCGAGGAGTTGTAATGGTACTGTAGAAATGGTGTAGGATGTTTCTCTCTACGTATTCGAGCGGACTATTATCGTCGCCTTGCGGTAGGGTGCTTATTTATGTATCGCGGCATTGAACGGCTCAAAAGGAGGATTACTCGGTTCATGGTTTAGAGGTTCGGCATTTAATTCCAGCGGAGGAAAGGCAATTGAACTACAGATGTTTAGGCCTTGGTTGACATAGTAGCGAAACTTGATATTTTCGAATGTGGTGGAATTCTTATTGTGGTGTGGTGTCGTCGTCCTTGTTGAAACACATTAAGGCTCATCGGTGTTATGGTCTCCTTTGATTTGTCTTCGTGGTAAGATGTTGTGGAATGGTGCCTAAGTAGCGGTTATCAGAGATGGCGGTGTATGGCGGCTTCAGAGCCGATTCGATGTTTCTAATGTTGAGGGCTCGAGAGAGATGATATTTATGGAGGCTCAGAGTTGGTGGCAATTTATCCGTTCGGGTGCTACAAATATGGATTATGATTTGAGGCAGTATTTTGGCAGCGAAGGAGGAGGAAGGACATGGTGGGAGGTGTCTCGCAATTGTTGAACTGCTAGCAGGTCAAGTATGAGCAGCAGAGACCGAGTAGTTGCTTAAGGAGATGGTTCAACAAAAGTGGGAGGGGTAGAGTAGCCTATGGATTCTGTGGTAGGATAGCCACATGCTTTGAGAAAGTTTAGCGCGATTTGGGGACTATGGTGGACAATGACTAAGTGTATGAATTTCATTTGGGATGGTGGCTATTGTACTGAGGGAAAACTATCCCTTAGGTGATGTATTTTATACGAGCTACTTGTTCTGAGGGCTACGTACGCACGAGGTGATGAGAGTCCGTACGTAGCTAGATTCATGTTTATGTCTAGGTAGACCTAGGACTTAACCATGCAATAAATTGTATTACTTGAATTTAATTGTTAGATTAATTATTTGAAGGCTAAATGTAAAAGGTGATAAGGATCATGTTAGGTCGAATCTCAATCACGCTACCCTCCTACACTGAACGTGCAGGATCTGACATGTTCATTTGGTAGTCAACCTGGCGCATAGGCGCAACTACTGAGGGGACTTATGGTGAGTTGCTTTCTATGCTACGCACCACAACTTTCAGAGTCTCCATCTTATTTATTTACCTTATCCTGTCTATTTTATATTCCATACAGATGTTGTATTATTATTACATTCTTTAGCAGACGCTCATTCACTTGTGACACCAGATTTTGGGATATTTTAGTTGATAGTTTTACGAGATTACGCAACATTGTCACCTTTCATATTTATATCTTACTAATTGTGTATGTATCCATGATATTAAATGCTCAAATTTCTTTATTTAATAAAATTCATGATTTAAAAATTAATAAACTGAATAATTAAGTTGGTAGTTCACTGTTAGTTTGCCTAACAGCGACGTTGGGTGCCATCACCACTATAGTGGATTTGGGGTCGTGACAGCTCGGTATTAGAGCTCTAGGTTCATTTGGGTCTCACGAGTCATGAGCGAGTCTAGTAGAGTCTTGCGGATCAGTACAGAGAAGTTTGTACTTATCTTCGAGAGGCTACAGGGCTGTTCGGAGCACTTCCCTTCTTGATTCCTTGTCGTGCGATTTGATTCCGTTGAAGCTTATGCCGTCACTTCCTTCCTACTCATTCTTATACGACGTTGAGTGCTCGTTATCAATTGGGCATCGAGGAGTTGTAGTGGTACTGCAGATGTGGTGCGGGATGTTTTTTTCCTACATATTTGAGCGGACTATTATCATTACCTTGTGGTAGGGTGCTTATTTATATATCGCGATAGTGAACGGCTCGAAAAGAGGATTATTCAGTTCACGATTTAGAGGTTCGACATTCAATTCCAACGGAGGAAAGGAAGTGAACTATGGATGTTTAGGCCTTGGTTAACGGAGTAGCGAGACTTGATATTTTCGAACGTGGTGGAATTCTTATTGTGGTGTGGTGTCATCATCCTTATTGAAATGCATAAATGCTCATCGGCGTTATGGGCTCCTTTGATTTGTCTTCGGGGCAGGATGTTGTAGGATGGTGCCTAAGCAACAGTTATTAGAGATGGCGGTGTATGGCGGCTTCGGAGCCGAATCGGTGTATCTAATGTTGAGGGCTCGAGAGAGATGATCTTTATGGAGGCTCAGGATTGGTGGCAATTTATCCGTTTGGGTGCTACAAAGATAGATTATGGTTCGAGGTAGTATTTTGGTAGCGAAGGAGGAAGAAGGACATAGTGGGAGGTGTCTCGCGGTGGTTGAATTGCTAGCAGGCCAAGTATGAACAATAGAGGCCAAGTAGTTGCTTAAGGAGATGGTTCAACGGAAGTGGGAGTGGTAGAGTAGCGTATGGATTCTGTGGTAGGATAGCCACATGCTTTGATAAAGTTTAGAGGGAATTGGGGACCATGGTGGACAATGACTAAGTCTATCAATTTCATTTGGGATGGTGGCTACTGTACTGAAGAAGTTTGAATATGACGGAAAGGAGTTTGCATAGAATGAAGAGGGGTGTGAAAGCCTGATTATTGTTTGGGATGCAACATGAATTCGAGTTTTGGAACATATAGTTGGAACTTCAGTTGATGCTTATGAGGAATTAACGGACTCTTACAGTTGGTGGAATAGCATGAGCTCAGGAGGTTTGCTGATTTCATGGTAGTTGTAACTAGAGCAATGTCGTTAGAAGATGTCGATGTGGAATTACACATGAGGACTATCTCATGTGACCAGGTTAGCAGTTGCATGATTTTGATGAAGTTCCTATGAAGAGTTTTACTTTTTTCCCAACGGGAGGATTGTACTACGATGTGAGCTTAGATCGCTGGAAGAAGATGGTACGATTGTCAGGAGGTCGAATGTGCAATTATGGCTGATAATTCGGAATATTTTATGAAAAATTTAACAAGAGATTGCGAGAAATTTGGCGAGTAGCAGTGCGAGATCATTGTAACTGAGAAGGAGGAGTTATTGCGGGTCTTGGATTTATGTGATTGCAGCCTTAAGCTAAGTGGGAGAGCCCACCGTCTACGATTGGGTCACGTGGTTGTGTGTCTTGGCAGTATCAGATTATCGATACATTGTAGATTAGTTATGACCAAGTGGAGGAAACATCGAGGGTATTATGGGCAAGGAATTTGATGTATCTGTGCTACATTTCACCTTATCAATTCGTGTACAGATGTTGGGATGACTCAGAGTTTATGCTTCTTGTGGATGTGATTTACAAGGAAAGGAATTCTTCCGGTTGCTTCTTTGAGAGTGTTCATGTCCTAGTGGAGCACTATAATTAGTTATATTCGGGACCAGGTTAGAGTGGGTGACTCTAACTAATGGTTCTAGTGGGTTCAAGAATTAAAGTGTGGTGTTTAAGGATTTTGGGTTCGTTATGTGGCGGAGGACTAGGTTCTACAGCAGAGCGTGAAGGATACTTGAGGAATTTCTATGTTATCATCGGCTCTATGGTACGATGTTAGAGAAATGGGTGAGACAACTTCAGATTCGCAGGAAGTCTTCTAGAATGGGTGTATCAGCTGGAGATACTATTAAGTATATGAGGAGGGTATAAGATGGCTAATGGGTACTGAGACGATGTGGTCTCGTGATTTGGAGTCACTCGGGATGACTGTAGTTTGGGGTCCGTTATGTGTTTGAATAGAACTACTATTTCACATGCAAGTAAAGAGTAACTTGAAAGAAGTTGAGTCACTTAGTAATGGTTTGAATAAGCATGGTCGTGAAAATGATCAGTTCCTTCGGCGTGTTAAGTTATATAGGTGATTCGTGAATGTACGTGCGGGCTTGACAGCCACCATAGTTTGATTGATTTGGAGGTATTTGATTCTGATGACCTTGTTATGTGTAAATGGATCCTAGAAGAGTTATAGCGATTTAGACTACGACTTGGAGGTTGCATTTTATGCGGTTATGGAAATATGGTTGCGTGTTACAATGTTCATCTGAAATATGTTGAGTGAAAGGGTTCTAGCCGATGAAGTGTTTATTCTATTTGTGGTCCAGGGGTTATGATGAAATTCTTGTACTCTCGCGTAGCGGGATGATAGGTGCAATGAGCAGTATGGAAATTGGAAGTTGGAGAGCAAGGTTGCGGTTCGATGTAGATAAGAATGTCACGAGCTAGGAAGAGCGGGGGAGGATTTCAAATGTTCAGAATATGCTGGCATTATTTTCGGTAAGTCTGAGTATGGTCTGTTTTGTGTAAAAGTGTTGAGTATTGAAAAGCAGATGCTTGACTAGTGCTATAGAAATAGCATGGTCGATAGCCATTGATGTTCAGATTATACTACTTGGCACGGAATGTTATGGGAGTATGTCCCACGGGGAGATGGTATAAGAGTGATGTGTTAGTCATTTGATTGTTAGATATTGAAATCAAGTATGGAGATTTTTGTATTGTCATCAACGAGAGAGATTATGACCTAGACACGCTCTATGCCTTTGGTTATGGACTGTGGAAGCTGTTCCCGATTTGATGGTTGATCGTATGTGTCATGGAGAGAGTCATTGTGGATCTTTGGATGGTTATCGACTTATTTTGGGATGACCGAAATCGGCTTTGAGGTCTGTGGGTAGGCCTTATGATAATGTATATTTTATACTAGATCAAATATGCTTATTCAGCATAGCATCTTATGGATAAGTCTTCGAGCGTGGTGGATGATATTCCTATCGTAGTCTATTTTTGGTGCTACTCTTTTATGCCACATGGGTTGTGAGACGGCTTGATTATTCACACGTGTTGTGGTACTATGTAGCTTGTCATGTTATATGAGCGAGATGGTTCTCAAAATATAGGTAGTTTATTGCACCTTAGTCGTGCTCGAGTTTTGTAGCGCATGGCGCTATCCGTCTCCCCAGGGTTGTTTTATGCACTTGGGGCTTCGGGCAATTCGTGGGTATGAGCATTATGGCATGATGGGTACTTTCCCTATTGATTGTAATCCATGGATCGGGTGGCACGCCACCATGGGTATCATGTTTGGATCGGGTTGCACGCCGTAATGGTATCATTTGTGGATCGAGTTTCGGGCTGCAGTAGTGAGATGTTGAGTACGGTTCCTTATACCTATTTTGTGTGCCTTGTTTCTTATCTCTAAGATAGGTTCGTAGAATCTATTCGGCTGTTTTATTCATTACGCGAGCTGGGTAGTTCTTTGCCAGAGTTCGTTCTTCCTTATGGGTCATATTTGAGTTGTAGCTTGTTGGCGCATTGATGTCGTCATATGAGATATTAGACGGTGTTTGAGGTGGCTTATTTCCCGAGCAGCTTGTACTGGGTGAGACGAGGTTATTGGACCTGAGATCAGTGCGATGGGATTTATGTAAGGTATATTAAGAGAAAATGTTACTCTTCAATTCAGAATGAGGTAATGGTTCTTGTTAAGCGGAGAAACTTCATGATTTATTGATTTGGCAGACGGTTATGAGCTTCTACGCCATCGTTGCGGTATCACGAGGGTTGGATCAGGGCTTATGCGCATTATCAGGTATACTACGGGCATCAGGTTAGTGGATTTTCAGCTTCTACGGTTGGAGGATGTTATTTTGGGCATATGAATTATGCAGTGTATTTTGTGGCTTCTATATGGGTGCATGATCATATTTGGTACAACGGGTTGAGAATGATACAATGTTCGTATGTCAGAATCAAGTCCCACAGAAAATTTCGGATGTAGGAATTTGGGTCTAAGGCTTGAAGGTTTTAGAAATTCCTATATTTGATTTGAAGTGGAATTTGATGTTATTAATGTCCGTTTGAATTTCGAGCCTTGAAATAGGTTCGTATCGTGATTTCTGACTTGTACATAATGTTTGGCGTCATTCCAGAATGTTTAAGTAAGATTCGGACGCATTCGTCGAAGTTTGAGTGTTTGGAATTCGAAAGAAGGATTTTGATAGTCGATTCATAATTATGATGTTATTCGTGGGATTTCAAGCCTTTGGATAAGTTCGGATAAGATATTGGGACTTGTTGGTGTGATTAGACGGGATCCCGGGGGCCCCAGGTGAATTTCGGAGTGTTTTCAGATTATTTCTCCACATTTTGCTGCTGCTGTTGCTGGTTTTGGTGTTGTTCATCGCGAACGTGTAGGGTTGCTCGTGTTCGCGAAGAAGGATTTGAGCTGGAGGATTTTATTTCATTGCGTTCGCGATTGGGACCCGCATTCGCGAAGCTGTGGGTAGATGTGCACTGCATTCCTGACAGGCTATCACGTTCGCATAGGGGAAAAGGCTGGGCCTAGAAGCTTGGCTTTCACGTACGCGGGGGAGCGGTCCCGTCTGCGAAGAGATGGCCTAGGCATCGCGTTCATGACCCCTATCTCACGTTCGCGTAGAGGAGTTTTAGAGTCAGAGCAGGTTGCTCTTAGCGAATGCAAGGGTTAGGTCGCGTTGGCGAAGAAGGTCGGGCAGGGCAGTGTCATTTTAAATCGGAGATTTGGCTCATTTTCACTTCATTATCTTCTATGGGAGCCGAGCTTGGGGCAATTATGAAGGAGCTTCTTCATCATCTATCACTAGGTAAGTGACTTCTACACAGTGTGAGTTACATACATAAAATATACATGAATTATACATGTATTTGAACATGAAAATTAGTAGAAATTGTGGAGATTTTGAAAAAACCTAAAAATTATATTATTGGATTTTGAGTACGAAATTGGACATGGTTAAGAATAAATGATATATTAGTTTGTGGTATTATGGGTAATGTTTATTTTCGAAATTTTTTGGAATCCGAGCACGTGGGCCCGAGGGTTGACTTTGTTGACTTTCCGAGCGAAGTTGGGAATTGCTATAAATTGTTAAATTATAGGCATTGGAGTATATTTTGATTGATATGCACGTTATTTGACTAGTTCAGATTGATGAGCATCGGTTTGAGGTGTTAGAGAAGCGTTGGAGCCGGTTATGGAACTTCAGAGCGAGGTAAGTCTCCTGTCTAATCTTGTGAGGTAAAACTACCTCTTACGTGATGTATTTGATACGTGCTACTTGTTGTGGGGGCTATACACACGATGTGACAAGAGTCTATGTGTAGCTAGATTCATGTTTATGTCCGGGTAGACCTAGGACTTAACCATGCAATAAATTGTAACACTTGAATTTAATTATTAGATTAATTACTTGAAGACTATAAGTAAAAGCTGATAAAGATCATGTTAGTTCGAATCTCAATTCCGTGAGCTGTTTGGCAGGATAATCGGTTGATGGTAAATATCATGTTTACATTACGTCTCTGACCTGTATAGTAAATACGCGATTCGTAAGTTGATACATTTCTTCTTTTCCTGGGATCGGGCGCCTTGGCAGTATATGTATATAAGAGATGCATCCATGGATCGGGTCATACCACCTCGTCAGTGTATGTACACGACTATATGGATCAGGCCGAACGACCTCGACATAATTCGTGCGTAAAATCGTTAGGAGTCTGAATACCCACGAGACTACCCTCTTAATTAAAATTGGAAAATATGTAATATTCTCTTTATGACCTGAGATCGGATATCTCATTGATGGTTCTTATTTGTTGAGGTAGCATGTGGAACTTAGGGATATTTAAACTGATAATATTTGTTAACGAATTTCGTTATCTACTGTTCCTTATTCTATTGTCCTGCTGTATTTCATGCCTGCTTATGATTCCCGCATTTTACTTATTGGACCACTAGTTTGTGTCGATATCGACCCCTTGTCACTACTTCTACGGGGTTAGGCTAGATACTTACTGGGTACGCGTTGATTTACGTACTCATGCTACACCTCTGCACTGAACGTGCAGGTTCTCACAGGTTCGTTGGTGGTCATCCTAGCGCGTAGGTGCAACTACGAAGGGGACTTCATGGTGAGCTTCTTACAATGTTACGCACTGCTGCACTCAGAGTTTCCATCTTATTTATTTACCTTATCCTATCAATTTTATATTCCAGATAGATGTTGTATTATTATTGCACTATTTAGCACACACTCATTCACTTGTGACACCGGGTTTTGGGATATTTTAGTTGATATTTTTATAGGATTGTACAACATTGTCACCTTTCATCTTTATATCTTACTAATTGTGTATATATCCATGATTTTAAATGCACAAATTTCTTTAGTTAATAAAATTCATGAATTCAAAATTAATAAAATGAATAATTAAGTTGGTGGTTCACCGTTAGCTTGCCTACCAGCGACGTTGGGCCATCACCACTATAGTGGATTTTGGGTTGTGACAGCTTGGTACTCTAGGTTCACTTGGGTCGCACGAGTCATGAGCGAGTCTAGTAGAGTCTTGCGGATCGATACAGAGACGTCTGTACTTATCTTCGAGAGGCTACAAGGCTATTAGGAGAACTCCCCTTCTTGATTACTCGTCGTGCGGTTTGATTCCATTGAAGCCTTCATTTCCTTCGTACTCATTCTTATACGATGTTGAGTGCTTGTTATCAATTGGGAATCGAGGAGTTGTAGTGGTACTGCAGATGTGGTGCAGGATGTTTCTCCCTGCGTATTTGAGCGGACTATTATCGCCGCCTTGTGGTAGGGTGCTTATTTTTGTATCGCGGCAGTGAACGGACCGAAAGAAGGATTACTCTATTCAGTTTTTAGAGGTTCGGAATTGAAGTATGGATGTTCAGGCCTTGGTTGACAGAGTAGCTAGACTTGATATTTTCGAACGTGGTCGAGTTCTCATTGTGGTGTAGTGTCATCGTCCTTGTTGAAACGCATTAAGGCTCATCGACGTTGTGGTCTACTTTGATTTGTCTTCGGGGCAGGATGTTGTGGAATGGTGCTTAAGCAGCGATTATCATAGATGGCGGTGTATGGCGGCTTCTAGCAAGTCAAGTATGAACCGTAGAGGCCGAGTAGTTGCTTAAGGAGATGGTTCAACGGAAGTGGAGCGTTTGGATTCTGTGGTAGGATAGACACATGCTTTGTGAAAGTTTAGAGCGATTTGCGGACCATGGTGGACAATGACTAAGTTTATGAATTTAATTTGGGATGGTGGCTACTGTATTGAGGAAGTTTGAATATGAAGGAATTTGCTTGGAATGAAGAGGGGTGTGAAATCCTGATTATCGTTCGGGATGTAACACGACTTCGAGTTTTGGAACATATAGTTGGAACTTCAGTTGATGCTGATGGGGAATGAACGGACTCTTACAGTCGATGGACGAGCATGGGCTCAGGAGGGTTTACTGATTTTGTGATAGTTGTAACCAGAGCAATGCCGTTGGAAGATGTCGATGTGGAATTACACAGGTGGCTTATCTCCTATGAGCAAGTTAGTAGTTGCGTGATTATGATAAAGTTCCTACGAAGAGTTCTACTTTCTGCCCAGCGGGAGGCATGTACTGCTATGTGAGCTTAGATCGCTTGAAGAAGATGGTATGACTGTTAGGAGGTCAAATGTGTGATTGTGGCTGATAATTCAGAATTTTTTATGAAAAGTTTAACAAGAGATTGCGAGAATTTGGAGAGTAGCGGTGCAAGATCATTGTAACTGAGGAGGAGTTATTGCAGGCTCTAGATTTATGTAATCGCACCCTAAAGCTAAGTGGGGGAGCCCACTGTCTATGATTGTATCACGTGGTTGTGTACCTTGGCAGTATCGGGTTATCGGTATATTTGTAGATTGGTTATGACCAAGGGGAGGAAACATCGAGGGCATTACGGGCAAGGAATTTGATGTATGTGTGCTACATTTCACCTTATCGATTCATGTGCAGATGTTGGGATGACTCAGAGTTTATGCTTCTTGTGGACGTGATGTACAAGGAAAGGAATTCAACCGGGTTCTTCTTTGGGAGTGTTTATGTGCTAGTAGAGCACTAAACATAGTTATATTCAGGACCAGGTCAGAGTGGGTCTCAATAATGGTTCTAGTGGGTTCAACAATTAAAGTGCGGTGTTTAAGGATTTTGGGTTCGTTATGTGGCAGAGGACTGGGTTCTACAGCTGAGCGTGAAGGATACTTGGGGAATTTCTGTGTTATCATCGGGTCTACAGTGCAATGTTAATGGGAGAGATAGCTTTGGTTTCGCAGGAGGTCTTCCATAACGGGTGTATTAGCTGGAGATACTATTGAGTGCATGAGAAGGGTATGAGATGGCCGATGGGCATTGAGATGATATGGTCTCGTGATTTGGGGTCACTTGGAATGAGTGTAGTTTGGGGTCTGTTATGTGTTTGAACAGAACTATTATTTCAAAGGCAAGTAGAGAGTAAATTGGAAGAGGTTGAGTTAGTTAGTAATGGTTTGAATAAGCATAATAGTGGAAATGATCAGTTGCTTCGGAGGTATTTGATTATGATGGCCTTGTTATGTGTAAATGGATTCTGGAAGAGTTATAACGGTTTAGACTATGACTTAGAGGTTTACAATTTTCTGCGGTTATGGGAATACGGTTGCGTGGTGCAGTTGTTCTTTGAAAATGTGTTGAGTAAAAGGGTTCTAGCCGATGAAATGTTTATTCTATTTGTAGTCCATGGTTTATCATGAAATTCTTGTACTCTGGCGTAGCGGCATGGTAGGTGCAGTGAGCGGTATGGAAATCGAAAGTTGGAGATCAAGTTTGTAGTTCGGTGTTGATAAGAATTTCACGATCTCAGAGGATCGGGGGAGGATTTCAGATGTTCAGAGTATGCTGGCACTATTTTTCGGGCAGCCTGATGGTATTGAAAAGCGGATGCTTGACTAGTGCTATTGAAATAGCATAGTCGATACCCATTGATGTTCAGATTTTACTACCTGGTTCGGAAGGTTGTGGGAGTATGTCCATCGGGGAGATGGTATAAGAGTGATGTGTCAGTCATTTAATTGTTAGAGATTGAAATCAGGCATGGAGATTTTGGTACAGTCGCCAACGCGAGAGGTTATGATCGAGAGGCGCTGTACTCCTTTGGTTGTGGATTGTGGAAGTTGTTCCCGATTTGACGGTTGACCGTATGTGTGATGTGTCGGGTAATTTCGGCACATTTTGATACTACTTGCTTAAAGTTTAACTTGTTTTACGTGAAAATTCTACTGATATTTATATAATTTTAGTGTATTTGCAGTATATCGAGTGTAACGACCCAGAAGTACGGAAAAGAGTTCAAAAAGCCAGCTGAAGACAAGAAAAGAAGTTAAGAGCATCGCAAATGTGAGTATGCGGTCGCAAACAGCAAATGCGGACCGCATATTTCACAAGTAGATCGCAAACAAGGACAGAACTCTGGGCAATTCTTCATGTCGAGAATGCGGTCGCATGCGGACCGCAAAATAACAAGGTGAAATCGCAAACGCAAACAGAGTTTCTGGGTGAAAATCAGAGTGGAGAATGCGATCGCATAACCAACATGCGGACCGCAAACCAAAATGCGATAAAGGCAAAACTCTTGGGTTAAATCTGCGACAGCCGATGAAGAATTGTGGTTCACATTTCTGTTTTGCGATAGAAATGCGGTCCGCATTATTACTGCAAGGGCAAATCAGTCCGAAATTTGCCTCGGGTTTTGGGCCTTTATAAATAGGTTTAATAGGGTTTTGTGAGGGACATCTTGCCAGAATTGAGAGTACAAAGTACGGACAATTAACTAGTTTGAATTTTTTGCAGCTTTTGGGATCAATTACCTTCTATTTTGTAAGATGATGACAATTACTATTCTTTATTCTTCAGTTTTCATCATGAGTAGCTAAATTTTAACGCTGAGGTTGTGAACCCTAGATGGGTATAATGTTGTTGAGATTTTGATATTGAATATGATTTCAATGGAAGATTGATATTTATTTATTTCTTGTTCTTCAAATAATTGTTAGTGGTTGCAAACACTAACGAACGCCAAGTAATTCTATCTTATCTTGGAAAATTGGGATAGAATTTGATAGAAATAAATGACAAAGACTCAAGGCTTTAGACCTTGTTTAATGAAATCACTTAGGAATAAGTAGGTTTTAATTTGGCATTAATTGATTGTTCTTAATCACAACTCTTTTGTATTTGAAAAAATCGTAAAGAGGATAAATTATCCAACTATTAGGAAATATTGGATAGTAAATTAAACATCAATTGCATATCAAGAACTCTTCCGTTGGAAATATTCAATATTAATATCAAGAGCATTCTACTACATAAAGGGGGACACAATCTTGGTTTCTTTAATTCATATTATTTACATTCACAACATTGCAATCAGTTTTCGTTTACTCTTACGTTCAATATCTCTTTTCTTTATTACAATTACTCGATAGAATTACGACTTAGTCGAGTATTACACTAATTAGATAAACGTTTCACACCTATTCCCTGTGGGATTCGACCCCAACCTTGTTGGGTTATTATATTTGACACCGACCGTTTACACTATTCTTAAGGTGTAATTTGAGCGTATCAAATTTTGGCGCCGTTGCCGGGGAATACGGTTCTGAAATTACTAATTAGTGTGTAATTTACTATATGTCTAATTCCACTTGATTACATGTTGTTTGTTTTGATTGCTGTAGACAGGGAGATATGTCAGACCATGAAGATAATGTGGAGATACAGGAGGAAGGAAATCCTTTTGCAGACATTGAGGAGTATATTGAAGATACAAACGCCATTGTACCTCCTGCTATCGGTGCCGCTACTTTCAAGGTAGAACATGGATTAATTCTGATGCTGAAAGCGGAGGGATTTTTCGGAAATTCCACGGATGATGATCCAACACAGCACCTCAGAAATTTCTTGGGTGTTTGTGCGATGCATAAGCAGAATCATGTCTCCGACGATGCCTTGAGGTTGAGATGCTTTAAGTATTCGTAAGCTGGAGATGCAAGGAAATGGCTTCAAAATCTTCCTCCGAATTCTATACGTTCATGGCCTGAACTTGTCCGAGCGTTCTTGTCAAAATGGTTTCCACAAAGCAAGAAGTCTGAGCTCAGGGACAAGATTTTCTTCTTTAAACAACTACCTGGCGAACAGCTACATGAAGCGTGGGATCGCTTCAAATTATACTTGGTGAGGTCTCCAAACCATGGTTTTCCAGATTCCATCTTGCTGGAAAAATTCTACATGGGTTTGGATCTTATGAACCAATCAATAGCGAAGAATGCAGCTGCTGGTTCTTTTATGGACAAGACCTTCGCTAGGGTGACTCAAATCCTAGATAAAATGGCAAAACACAACCAGGCTTGGCACTCTGAAGATTCCACAGGCAAAATTGCAATTGGCTCTCCTTTTATGAATAACTTGATCAAGGAAAATCAAGAACGCGACCAAGTGATTGCGGAACTTGCCACAAATGTCAATGTGTTGACAAAGCTTTTCACAGAAAATCAGAAGAAGAAGAAGGTGAATGCGGTTGAGAATGTGTAGCCGGTGCAAAATGACGATTATGAAGAGGCAAATTATGTTAATAATTCTCAAGGAGGGTACAAAAGGCAGCATTACCGAGGTCAAGGCTCGCAAGATCAATGGAGACCAAACCCACAAGGGCAAGGTCACCATCAATGGCGAAATGACCAAAGTGGCTCTAATCAAGGAAACTGGAACAGCAATACAAATTTTCCAATCGAAGTTCCAACCCTTATGTTCCTCCAAAGGGTCAGCATTCGAATCAGGGTTCCTCTAGTGAGTCTAAATTGGAGAGCATGCTTGAAGGATACTAAAAAACCAAGAAAAGTCTGATCATTCCATGAAGAACATGACTGAGTTGGTTGGCTCTCACACTGCGGCGATTCAAAAGCTGGAATTGCAAATGAGAGATCTTTCTCGTGAGCAATATCCACAGCAGAAGGGAACACTCCCTAGTGATACGATTGCAAATCCAAAGGGAAGTGGAAGTGGCCCAACTTCCCATATCATGGCTATCACTACCCGGAGTGGTAAGATATTGCAAGAAAAGAATGAGCAAGCAGTTAACGTGGAAGAACTTGAAAAAGGAGTCGAAATTGAAGAACCTAATGTTGCTGAAGTAATTAAAACTCTAGAGGTTGTGCAAAACCGAGATGAGACCCGAGAAGGGATGAAGGAAAAGGCAGCAGAAACATCAAACATTCTTCCGCCGATTCCTAGACCCCCTCCTCCTTTCCCTCAGAGACTTGCGAGAAGAGTTGACGACAGCAAGTTTGAGAAGTTCTATGATATGCTCAAGCAATTATCTGTGAATATACCATTCTTGGAGGCTTTTCAAGAAATGCCCGATTTTGCTAAGTATCTAAAAGATTTGATCACGAAGAAGAGAACCACCAAGAATGAGGTGGTGAATATGACTCACCGGGTTAGCTCTATTATTGCTACAAATCCAATCCAGAAGAAAGAGGACCCGGGAGCATTTACTATTCCGTGCACTATTAGAGTGCGCGACTTTGCAAAGGTACTTTGTGACAATGGGGCCAGCATCAATCTAATGCCGCTTGCCATTTACAAACAAGCTGGATTAGGAATGCCACGGCCGACGAGCATGAGGTTGCAGATGGCTGACCGTTCAATCAAAAGACCTGTTGGTATTGTAGATGATGTGATTGTGAAAGTTGGGAAATTTCATATACCAGCTGACTTTGTTATTCTTGATTGTGCTGTGGACAAGGAAATCCCTATTATATTGGGGAGACCATTCTTAGCTACTGGAAGAGCCCTTATGGATTCGGAGCGTAATGAAATTAAATTCCAAGTGAACAACGAAGAAGTTACCTTCCAAGCGAGTAAGGGCATGAAGTTACCAAATGAGTACGGGAGCAAAGAGCAATGCTTAGGTGAAGTATTGGCAGCTATCTTAGTAAATTTCGATGGTGATGACATGGATGGCTTTATGGAATCAGTGAATGCATTAGAGGGCCGTGGCTCCTACTCGTATACTCCACCAAAACTTTCCCTCGATTTGAAGAATAGAGCTACACCTCCTGCAAAGCCGTCCATTATCGAACCACCTCAATTAGAGCTCAAACCACTCCCTTCGCATTTGAGGTATAAATTTCTTGGCTTAAATAATACTTTACCGGTAATTGTTTCTTTGTTGTTGAATGATGTGCAGGTGGAACAGTTGCTGCAAGTTTTGAAGGAAAATAGACAAGCCATTGGTTGGATAATTGCGGACATTCGGGGAATCCCTGCTGGAATTTGTGAGCATAAGATTCAATTAGAAAGTGGGACAAAACCGAGTGTGGAGCATCAGCGACGGCTGAATCCGTCAATGCAGGAAGTGGTGAAGAAAGAGATAATCAAATGGCTGGATGCTGGGGTGGTCTACCCAATTGCTGATAGTTCGTGGGTGAGCCCGGTGCAATGCGTGCCAAAGAAGGGAGGCATGACTGTGATCAAAAATGAGAAGAACGAGCTTATTCCAACAAGAACAGTAACTGGATGGAGGGTATGCATGGACTACAGAAAGCTAAATAGTGCCACATGCAAGGACCATTTCCCTATGCCTTTTATTGATCAAATGCTTGATCGGCTAGCGGGAAAGTCCTTTTACTGTTTCCTTGAGGGATACTCCGGTTATAATAAGATCAACATAGCTTTGGAGGACCAGGAGAAGACAACGTTCACATGCCCATATGGAACATTTGCTTTTAGTCGAATCCCATTCGGCTTATGCAATGCTCCAGCTACCTTTCAGAGATGTATGATGTCTATCTTCTCAGATATGGTAGAGGATTTCCTTGAGGTTCTTATGGATGATTTTTCGGTAGTTGGTGAAACTTTTGAGCATTGCCTGAAGAATCTGAAACAAGTGCTAAAGCGGTGCGAAGAGACAAACCTTGTACTAAATTGGGAGAAATGCCACTTCATGGTGGATGAAGGTATTGTTCTGGGACATAAAATCTCAAGGCGTGGCATAGAGGTGGATAAAGCTAAAATAGAAATCATCTCTAAGCTTCCTCTACCCACATCCGTAAAAGGTGTCCGTAGTTTTTTGGAGCATGCCGGATTCTACAGGCGTTTCATTAAAGACTTCTCAAAGAATGCAAATCTAATATGTAAACTCCTTGAGAAGGATGCCAAATTCGTCTTTGATGAGAAATGCCTCACAGCTTTTGAGGAACTGAAGACAAAGCTCACCACGTCACCCATTATTTTCACACCTGATTGGTCGCTGCCTTTTGAAAACGGTGTAGCTATTGGAGTTATGCTGGGACAAAGACACAATAAAGTTCTGCACCCAATATACTATGCTAGAAAAACACTTAATGGGGCGCAGATGAATTACACCGTGACTGAGCAAGAGCTGTTGGCCATTGTGTATGCGTTCGAGAAGTTCCGTGTGTATCTGTTGGGCTCTAAAGTAATTGTGTATACTGATCATGCAGCTCTCCGTTACCTGATGGCGAAGAAAGACGCAAAGTCAAGACTAATCCGATGGGTTTTACTGCTGCAGGAGTTCGATTTTGAAGTTATGGATCGAAAGGGAACACAAAACCAAGTGGCAGATCACTTATCTAGGCTTGAAGAATCGGGGAGACAAACAGGAGAGTTGGAAATCAATGACGCATTTCCAGATGAACAAATACTGGCGTTATCCAATTCCTTTGCACCGTGGTATGCAGACATCGCTAACTACATCGTCAGCGATCTCATTCCGGAAGGGTTGGAATCATACCAACGGAAGAAGTTCTTAAGGGATTGTCGAAACTATTATTGGGAAGAACCTTTCTTGTTCCGTGTATGTGCGGATAACATAATTAGGAGGTGCGTGCCTGAGGAAGAGATGCTACAAATTCTGAAAGCTTGCCATGACGCACCGGTTGGGGGTCATCATGGGGGGAATAAAACGGCAGCAAAGATCTTGGAATGTGGTTATTACTAGCCGACCATTTACAGGACGCTAATCAGTTGGTGAAGTCTTGTGACCAATGCCAACGACAGGGCCCAATTTCTAGGAGGCATGAGATGCCTATGAACTTTGTGATGGAAATCGAACTACTCGACGTTTGGGGTATTGACTTCATGGGCCCTTTTATAAGCTCATGTGGGATGAAATACATCTTAGTGGCTGTGGACTACGTGTCCAAATGGGTAGAAGCCCTTTCTTTACCAAACAACGAAGCTCGGAGTGTGACCGCATTTCTAAAGAAGAATATTTTTACCTGGTTTGGCACCCCCAGAGCCATTCTCAGTGATGGGGGTTCGCATTTCTGTAACAGTCTTTAAAGGTCTCCTTGACAAGTACGGGGTCAAGCATAAGGTTGCCACACCTTATCATCCACAATCGAGCGGTCCAGTTGAGGTATCCAACAGGGAGATAAAGAGTATATTAGCAAAGACGGTGAACGCAAACAGGACCGACTGGTCAAAGAAGCTAGATGATGCACTATAGGCATACCGTACAGCGTACAAGACCCCTATTAGTACATCCCCTTATCGGCTAGTCTTTGGAAAAGCGTGCCATTTACCTGTAGAACTTGAGCATAAGGCCATGTGGGCCTTAAAAAGATTAAACATGGACTGGGTGGAGGCTGGAGCTCTAAGGCTAGCACAATTAAATGAAATGGAGGAGTCCCGTCTTCACGCATATGAAAGTGCAGTAGTATATAAAGAAAGAATGAAATTCGTCCATGATAAGAAGATCTTAAAAAGAGAGTTCAAGGCAGCGGATCTGGTATTGCTGTTCAATTCAAGACTAAAACTATTTCCGGGGAAACTGAAATCTAAATGGTCTGGACCATTTAAAGTTGTTGATGTCTCTCCTTTTGAAGCTGTTGAATTAGCATCGGAGGATGGGCTCCGAACCTTCAAGGTAAACGGGCAAAGAATCAAGCACTACTTGGGAGCGGATGGAGAGAAACATTTGGTAGAGCAGCTGGCTCTAAAGGATGGTCCAAGCCCAACCTTGGAATGATTGCAGAGGCGTCTTAGCTTCGTCGTGCCGCGACGTTAAATCAAGCGCTTCATGGGAGACAACCCATGTGTGGTAACATTTACGTTTGTTTGTAGTTGTATATTTATTTAAGCTTTAATATCATATTTGTACTTAGGGCTATTTGAAGGATGTGTTAAGATGCAGGAATTTGACAAAAGGACACATAAATTGAAAAGGAGTTCGTGGCACTGCAGAAAAAACAACAACAAAACAAATGCTACACAAAATTGCATTTTCAATATGCGAACCGCATTTGTGCCGCAAACTGAAGCAGAAAGTTGAGTAAGTATAGCTGGCATAAATGCGACGAAGCACAGAAGTTCGCGGATCGCATTTGAGTTATGCGATCCGCATTCTCACCGCAAACAGGGACAGAGAATTTGGTTTAAAAGTACGATATCAATGCGGTGAGGTAATCTATTATGCAAATCGTATTTACAATATGCGACGACTTAACCATCGCATACTGCCAGGTACGTGTTCGCATTCCCTCCTCTTCTAAATCCTTCAGTCTAAGTATATATATATATAAAAAAAAAAAAGTGAAGAGAGAACACAACAGAGAACGACCATCGATAGACATCATCGGATAAAAGTAAATTGCAAGCTTACCAAACATCAAAATGCCAATTAACAGTTGTCCTAAGTCCTCAAATCTTCTTCATAGGTATTTTCGACCTTTGCTGTATGTTAAATCGTAATTTTGCAAGATTAGGTTTGATGTTTCAATGGAGTTTTTGAATTTTTGGGAGTGGAAGACAAGAATCTAGGGTTTTAATTTTTGAGGGATGAACATACTTGTGTATCTTAAGGTATTTGCGGTCCACAAAATCAAAATGTGGACAGCACTTTGACCGCATCCCTAAACCCTAGGTATCTGAGGAAGACAACAAATGCGGTGACTTTGCGATCGCATAATAGCTATGCGGACCGCAAAGCCATAGCAAATACGGCCAGAACATTCGATTAGCACCAGTAATTTCTGCGGTGAATATGCGATCGCATATCTCGCTTTGCGACGAGTATGTGATCGCATTTGTGTGTATCCAACAGGCCTATGCACAAAGACATTCTGCGATGGTTATGCGATTCGCATAATCCACCGCAGAATGCCATCTGCCTTGCACGCATAGGAATGCGACGTGTTTGCGGTTCGCATAGTGGATATGCGATTGCAAACCACGTCGCATTTCTGTAAGTTTTTGTTGATTATTCCTGTTTTGCTTTTCTCTAATGATGATAATGTAACTTACATATCCTATTCATGCAGATATGGCAGCCAAAAAGCACTCCGTAAAGAGAAAACCAGCATCCGCTTCTACCTCAGCACAACCCAAACGGGTAAGAGTGGAATCAAATGTGCCGAGCACCTCACAGTCTGATGAGGAGGAACGCTTACTGAAAGTCGATTTAGTGGCTGAGGCCAGACGGAACGCGGTGATGACCTTCAGCTTCGATTCGGGGTTGAAGGTTCCAGAACATTGTTCAGGGAAGGGCTAACAAAAAGGAAAATCTTGGGGGAGAAAAAGTTAAGTTTGAACGGATTACAGGAACAGTACCCTCATATTCTCGAAAACATCAAAATGAGAAAATGGGAGTACTTCACTACGGACCCCAAAGAATACAATGAGTCAATGGTCCGGAAATTCTATGCGTCTTACGGAGCTTCACGAACGGGGTACCATAGACGCAACAGAATATTCACCGGCATCGTCCACGTTCGGGGTAAGGCTGTGTTTTGCGACAGTGAGCATATTAATGAACTTTATTTCCCTGATTGGGAATCAGGCACAGCTGAGTACGATGCCAAGTACTCCAACAGAGAACACGAACGTGGATGGATAGCGTCCGTAATTGCCAAGGGGAATCCTGCCTGGATTAACCCTGGAAAGAAAATCTACAAAATGGATATCAGCATTGAGAAGGCACTTCTCATTGCATGTATTATGACTGGTATTAAAATTGATGTGGGGAGTCTCATTTTCCAGGAGATTGGCATCCGGGCAACGCAGCGGGCCACATCACTCCCCTTTCCGAGTTTGATCACAACCCTCTGCCAAGAGGTGAATGTCCCTTTCTTGCCGCAAGCAGACAAACTCGGAAAGTCTACGAGGGATATTGATATCACTCGTATCAGTGATTCTGCTGCCCCACCAGAGACCCCAATTCAGGACATTGACTCCCAAAATCTACTATCTCCCCAAGATCCAGAAACCTCCACTGCTGCTGCAGAGACTGCACCCCCATCTACCACTGTCCATCTTCTTCATCAATGCTAGCCCTTTCAAGACTCGGTCTAATTGCTCATCACGCAAATTCCAAAGTGGACCAACTTTTGAAAACCCTGCCCCACCTGATCAAACAGGCCCTGACTCCTATTCAAATGTCAGTGACCGCTCTCCAACAACAACAAACATTGTTCGGAGACCGTTTGCACAAGCTTGAGTCTAGGGTTGAACAAATTGCAAGAGGTGAGGTTAGGGGTTTACCCCAGCTGAGGGAGGAAGTAAAATCCATGAAGACCGAACTCCAGAAAATGCAAAATCTGGAGTTCGACATAGCATCTCTCCTCCCCAATGAGGGTGACCAGGGTGCTGACATTGCTGCACCAGACTTGGGCCTGGACTTCACGGCACTAATGGCAGACATTGCACCTTCGTCTGCTAAAGTGTCTCATCCTCCCGCTTCTCCAGTACCGGTAGATGCCACTGATGACGAGATATCGGGACAGTCATCAGAATCAGAAGGGGAAGAATCAGAGAATGCAAGTTCATGGTCCACTGAGGGTGATGACCCTAAGGAAAAGGGCAAAGCAATTGCTGCGCCAACTGTGGAGGAAGAAGAGCACGCAGACATTGAGAGGGCCATCCAGCAATCGCTAGCGGACGTGGCTACCCTTGCAAACTCATCAGCCACACAGCCACCAGTGGGCGAAGCTAGCAGCTCCGCGGCCCCACAACCTGCTACAGATCAGTCCCACAGCCCTCCTGCAACTCCAAAGGAGACCTAGGCTACTGCATCTCTTCGCGCAAATGCGCCCCAGGGAGCCCCTTGCACTCTTTTTTTTTTCTTATGCATTGGGGACAATGTATGATTTAAGTTGGGGGTGGTACCCTTATCAGTGTATCTGTGTATTTGATCTATTTTCTTGCATGTTTAGCAACATTCATAACTGTACAATATGTAGTAATGATTAATGATTTATGTATATATGCTGTTGTAATTAAATAGTTAGTGAAATGAAGTTTGTCTATAAAATCTCCTTGTTTTTTTCTTTGCCGGGTTGTTTTTCAAGGGTGTAATAGTAGAACCGGGTTTATTAATATGAGATATATTGACCAGGATGGTGAATTTGTTTAGTATCAAGTATGTAAATCTGTGTGTAGATTATACCCTTGTTAACAAATCAATGATGTGAATCTGAGGCTCACTCTGTAACTTTAGGTCTACCTAGAATCGTGTATGTATACACGAGGAAAGCCTCGAGTGACCGAATGTGAACTCTAAAGCTGTAGACTATGTTAACCGAATGGTTTATGTGCCAATGTGTGTGAGCTCCTTGTTTGAATAATTCTTGTGTTGTTTCTGCCATCTAGAACTTGCCCAGTTGGTTTTTCGACGCTTTTTATAAGTACACTGAGTTGGAGAGAGGATCTTAGGCATTCTTTGTTTATGTATGAAACCTTTTTAGCCTCTTTTAGCCTACCCATGTATAAATAATATCACTAGTTCCCCATTTGAGCCTTTTAGCCTTTTCCTTGGCCTCCGCATTACAAACCTTTCCCGTTCGTAAAACAATTATCTCTTTTGAACCCGTTCCTCCTTGAACATTGAGAACATGGCTAAAAGCCTAAGTTGGGGGTGTGGGTCAAAATGGAAATGGATAAGGCTGTGAAGTGAGGGTGAGAGCCTATAACTCAAAGTGCTAATGTGAATTTATGAAAGCTCCAAAGAAGAAAAGAGAAAAAAAAAAAAGAAACAGAAAAGAAACAGAAAAAAAAATCATAAATAGTTATGTATGTATTTGCAATAATGGAGCTTTGAAATAGATTAGAGAGGTATTTAAGGCGGGTCCACTGTGGGAATTAAACGCCATTGAGGCTATGGGGTTGAAAAGAAGCAAAATGTTAAAAGAAAGAAGAATGTAATTAGTGTTCAAGGAGGATGTAGCCACTCGTATCTAAATATATATCCTACCCTTCCTTAAACCTACATTACAAGCTTACAAAGTCCTTATGTGATTTCCAACCGAGTGTTCTTAGAACTAGGCGACGAATTAAAATAAGGGCAAGCCTATGGTATGGCGTGTGGCGACACTTGAAATTTTGTTCTGAGAGTGAGTGTATTTGCACTTTAGTCCCTTTGTAATGCTAGAATAAATATTGTGAGAGTGGGACTTTCTTTTCAGTGAGGGCACATAAACTGCTAGGTTGATAGAAAATTGAGTTTTGAGTAAAGCATAAGTGTATTCAGCTGAAGGTAGCCTTTAGTTACTTTGTTGAGGCTCAAAGTTCACAATCTGATTAGTTGTCCTTGAATATACTGATGATTCAAGGAGGGTACAGTATTCAAAGAGATATACTTGAGATACTAACAACAAACACCGTCCATAGTCAGTATTGTTTCATGTTGATAAGTAGAGTCTAGACTAGGATAGTATCGTTTTAGTTGCTTGAGGACAAGCAAGAGTTTAAGTTGGGGGTGTTGATGTGCCGGGTAATTTCGGCACATTTTGATACTATTTGCTTAAAGTTTAACTTGTTTTACGTGCAAATTCTACTGATACTTATGTAATTTTAGTGTAATTACAGTACATTGAGTGTAAGGACCCAGAAGTACGGAGAAGAGTTCAAAAGCCAACTGAAAACAAGAAAAGAAGTTAAGAGCATCGCAAATGTGAGTATGCGGTCGCAAACAGCACATGCAAACCGCATATTTCACAAACAGATCGCAAACAAGGACAGAACTCTGGGCAATTCTTCATGTCGAGAATGCGGTCACAAATGCGACCGCAAAACAAGAATGCGAATCGCAAAATAGCAATGTGCAATCACAAACGCAAACAGAGTTTCTAGGTGAAAATCAGAGTGAAGAATGCGATCGCATTTCGCGATAGCATAATCAACATGCTGACCGCAAACCAAAATGCGATGAAGGCAAAACTCTTGGGTTAAATCTGTGACAGTCAATGAAGATTTGCGGTCCACATTTCTGTTTTGCGACAGAAATGCGGTCCGCATTATTACAGCTGGGGCAAACCAGTCCGAAATTTGACTCGGGTTTTGGGCCTCTATAAATAGGTTTAATAGGGTTTTGTGAGGACAACTTGTCAGATTTAAGAGTACAAAGTACGGACAATTAACTAGTTTGAATTTTTGGAAGCTTTTGGGATCAATTGCCTTCTATTTTGTAAGATGATGACAATTACTATTCTTTATTCTTCAATTTTCAGCATGAGTAGCTAAATTCAAATGTTGAGGTTGTGAACCCTAGATGGGTAGAATGTTGTTGAGATTTTGATATTGAATATGATTTCAATGGAAGATTGATATTTGTTTACTTCTTGTTCTTCAAATAATTGTTAGTGGTTGCAAACATTAACGAACGCCAATTAATTCTATCTTATCTTGGAAAAGTGAGTTGGAATTTGGTAGAAATAAATAACAATGACTCAAGGCTTTAAACCTTGTTTAATAAAATCGCTTAGGAATAAGTCGGTTTTAATTTGGCATTAATTGATTGTTCTTAATCACAACTCTTTTGTATTTGGAAAAATCATAAAGAGGATATATTCATCCAATTATTGGGAAATATTGGATAGTAAATTAAACATCAATTGCATATCAAGAAAATTTTTCGTTGGAAATATTCAATATTAATATCAAGAGCATACTACTAAATTAAGGGGGACACAACCTTGGTTTCTTTATTTCATATTATTTACATTCACAATATTGACATCAGTTTCCGTTTATCCTTACGTAAAAGAATACTCTTTTGTTATTTGAATTGCTTGATAGAATTACGACATAGTTGAGTATTACACTAATTAGATATATATTTCACACCTATTCCCTGTGGGATTCGACCCAACCTTGTTTGGGTTATTATATTTGACACCGATCGCTTACACTATTCTTAAGGTGTAATTTGAGCGTATCAGGGGTCGACCCCGGTAACAAAGAAGAAATCCATAAAAACTTTGGATCCGGCACCATGATAAAATACTACCCTCATGATTAGAGCATGTCCTTGAGATTTGATAAAAGAAAGGTGAATTAGCGGTTAATACGTTGTAATTGGATAAATTATTAGGAATATGACGGAACGAAAGACCAAGGAAAGAAAGAAGGATACACCAAAATGCAAGTGCTGCACCAAACGCTGGTGTTTGTTTCTTGTTGTAAGTGAATGCAATGAAAAGACCCGTAAATAGCGAATAATGAAATAATTCATATATTGATATTTCGTGCTCATTCCAAATTTCTACTATGTTATTCCCATCATCCGGTAACCACAGGATGATCCACAAGAAAGGTGGGCAGGATTCGAACCTATGGCCGGCCTGCCCCTGACCTGCTGGGTTGGGTGGCCGGGTTAGCTCCCCTCATCGCCTCTGTACCCGAAACAGATGAATTGTGCCATCCAGCGCCTAACCTTGTCTCCCCTGCTCCTCTTATGGTTGTGCCATTACCAATCGCGGGTAACCACAGGACCAGACGCGCCTGACCTAAGAAGAACTATTATCCTTATGACCAAACAAGGATCAACTTCTTACTTCTCAAGCGATAGTTCCACGATCCCGACCAGCAACTTCTTGGGAGTAGGGGCATCAAAGCTTGCCCAACCTAGTAAAGGGGCTTGGGTATAGAGGGTGTTCTGGGAGAGAGAAAGTTTTCAGGTTGAATTTTTTTTAGATCAAATAGTACTAGTTGGGTAGATAGAGGTGGTGAAATCTAACCTTTGCATCGATCTTCTTTAGCAGGACAGGTCGCTCGAGTGTCAAAACCAAGTGATGGTTGGTTTTCCTTGACTTACTGGACCAGTGTATGCCCATTCCTCCTTTAATGACTCCCAGTAGAGAAAGCCTAAATTTTCCTATGTGAATTAAAAGGAAGTTGGGGATGGACATAGATCCTTCCGCCTATCCGGAGTGTTGGAAATATAGCAGCGTTTTTTGTATTTTTTATTTCCCAATCATTGGAAGAAATCTTCATTGGCACGGGGATCTCCTCACAGCAACCTCCACTACGATAGAAACCGACAATGAGCTTACGAAGGCTTCGAGTAGTGCGGGATAGGCTAATCACCAGACTGCTCTGGAATTGGTTAATCGTTGGAGACAAGAACAAGTGAATCTAGTTTCGAGAGCATGCCTTACTCTAGTTGGGGGCATAGAGTTTCTAAGTGAAGGCAAGCTCAACTATATATGTAATATCCTAGCTGTCAGCAAGGCACGTTTGCTATAAAGCCTACCGGCCAGAAAGTCCTTAAAAACGAGAAAGCTGACTAAAAGACAATTCCATAACCGACTCTTGTTGCCGAGTCGAGGGGCCTTGGCTGGTACTAGGCTCTAAAAGAGTTTTCTTCGAGCGAGTGGTCTTTTTATCTTTTTGGGTTGCATGCCCAAGGCAATGCTTTTTGTAGATTGAGATGGATTGATCTTCGCTATCGTGCCTCCTCCTTGTACCAGTTGATACTGGGGCAATGCTTAATATAAGTTTTCTCCTGCCCTAGACAGCTTCGAGGTTCCCATTGATCGATTACAGAGGTTTCTACCACTGAACTTGCTTATGCTCCCCTTTGATCGAGTGTTATTTCTATAAAGAAGATTGAGTAGGAAAATGTTAAATTGGCTTCAATTGAGATTGCCTCGGCTTCTTAGGCACATGAGGAAGCGGCCTAACATCTTTTCAATCGAAATACCAATCAAAGACAAGTTCTACCAAGGCCATGATCTGAAAGAGAGGATTCACCTTCCGAAATTCCAAGTGACATGATTCCTCCTTCAGAATCCAAAGTTGAATGATCGAAGTCTCCTTTAGGTTCAGTCGAAGAGATCGAAGCGAAGTCATCAATTCAACCATTCGAATGGTCTCCCCTAAGATTGACCTCTATTCCAAATAAATCGAACCTCGATACCACATTCATCAAAAAGATATGGCTATATCTCTAGGTTGCAGAACCCCTTTAGATCGTTCTATTCATGCTTGAAAAATGACCCCATCGCTCCTTTTAATCTACACTCTTAGCCGTCCTCCGAGGGTAAACACCCCATAGATCAGATCGTGAACTCTTGACCCTTAGTTTTATTTGGTTGGGGCAGACTTTCAGCCTGCCTTCCACCAAATATAAATAATCTTAGAGCTGTCTAACCTGCTGACATCCCAGCGAAGAGAGTCATTATTTGTGTTACATCTTCGAATTTGAGAGAGGGCTTTCCTCTTATCTCTCAAATTATAGGCATTGAAGCGATCGAGAGAAAGTAAGAAAACTATTGCACACGCCCCCCATTCGCCCTTTATTAATATAATAGAAGGTAAGGCAAAAGCAAGAGTGAAACTACGAGCTAAAAGCAGGCGTGCCTCTCTTATAGGAGAATATGATACCATCCCCCACTTTTCGCGCACTTGTTTGATGAGTTTAGCCTAAGCGCCATACAAGTCAAAAGCTAGCTTGAGACCTAAAAAATCAAGGTCGAAATCCATCGCTCTTTTTCCTGTATTTGACTAGTAGGGCTAATGAACGATCCTTTGATCTATGTCGTGGAAAGTTCAGCCAGGTCTGATTAGATGTTCAAAAATGAGTGGAGCAAGGGGCTTTAGAGGGAAAAAAGGGGGTGCGAGCTTTAATTGAAGTAGGGGCGGAGCTCCTCTCCTTACAGTCAAGTGGCTTTCACTCCTCATAGAGAAATAGAAAGTGTCAGTTCTCATAGCGAGGCTTAGGCCGACAGGATAGGGCGCGACCCTCCAATTCTCAACTTCGACCTACATAAGTGGTTTTTTAACCCACATTTTGAAAAGTTCTGTTAGGTTCTTAGTAGCAATCGGCGACCTTTTCTTCTTTTACTTCACATAACTTTTTGTCTCCTTGATAGCTGGAAGTTTTCCAAAAGTATGAAAAGCTGGAGGACTTTGTACCATCCATTCCGATGTGGTTGGATTCCGTTCAACAGCCCAAGGACTTGGAGCACATCTTTTGTTCTTTCCACTGCTTGAAATGATTGTTACGACCACGAAGAAACGACAAAACCCAACTACGGATATATAAGAGCCAAAACTGCTAAGGGCATTCCATCCAGCGTAAGCATCTGGATAATCTGAAATGCCACGTGGCATACCCGAAAGCCCTAATAAATGCATAGGAAAGAAGGTCATATTAATCCCAAAAAAAGTGATCCAAAAATGGATTTGACCTAAAGTTTCAGGGTATGTCCGACCAAAGATTTTACCTACCCTCCAAAAATCGCCCCAACCGAGTGAAAATGAAAGAGAATGGGCCAAATTTCGCTTTTAAAAGAACACCTCTGCCCAGACGACCTTCCGCTTCGGCGATCAGCTTGGCCGCTTCTGTGGCGAAATCTACGCTTCTGCGAAGTCATGCCCAACAGCCCCTCCCCTCTTCTGCTCTCCAGGCACCGCATCTGCAATTACGCAGGTGCGGGAATTGCTTCGAACCTGCGACCTCTGCCCCGGTCACCTCTAGTCGCTTCTGCGATCCACTTCCTCGCTCGTGCGAGGTTGCTTCTGCTACGCCTCATCTACAGGTGAGATTCCTCTTCTGCGGAAAATCGACCGCATCTGCGGTCTCAGCCTTCCCCAAGCAAAATCCACTTCTGCGCTAGCCCGACCCACTTCTGCGGAGTCGCATCTTAGGCCCTTTTTCCGCATATGCGATTGCACCAGCAATTGGCCGAAACCAGCATTCTTCGATTTCAATTTTCAATCCAATTTCAATTGAAAACTCACCCGAGGCCCCCAGGATCCCGTCTGATCACACCAACAAGTCTCAATACCTCATACGAACTCATCCAAAGGTCGAAATGCCGCAAATAACATCAAAATCATGAATCAATGATCAAAATCTTCCTTTCAACTTTCAAACTTTCAAACTTCGATGAACGCGTCCGAATCCTATCAAAACACTCTGAAATAATGCCAAACTTTACGCACAAGTCACAAATCACGATACGAACTTATTCCAAGGCTCGGAACTCCAAACGAACATCGATAACATAAAATCCACTTCAAACCAAACTTATGAAATATTAAACTTCCAAAAATGCCAACTTCCCATCATAGACGCCGAAATGCTCTCGAACCGCCCGATACTCAACCCGAACATACGCCTAAGTCCGAAATCATCATACCTATTAGAACCTTCAAATTCTGATTCCGAGGTCGTTTACTCAAGTCATACCTTAGTCAATCTCCCAACTTAAAGCTTCCAAAATTAGAATTTTCTTTCCAAATCAACTCCGAACTTTCCTAGATTCAAATCCAACCACACGTACAAGTCATAATACCAGAAGTGAAGCTACTCAAGGCCTCAAACTGCTGAACGGCGCGCTAGAGCTCAAAACGACCGGTCGGGTCGTTACATTCTCCTCCACTTAAACATATGTTTGTCCTCGAACGTGCTAAGGAATGCACTGGAGTTGTCCAAAATCATTGTTTAACACCTCGTGCACCTACCCGTGCCACCACAATTCAGTTGAACACATTACCTCGAGTCAGACTAAAGATCCTCCCTTTTTATTTAGTCAATAAGCCTTAGAACCAAATTCCAACCTGATGCAATATAATTGCTCTGATACCAACTGATGCAATATAAAAAGTGGAAACAAGAAAACAAAATATAGAAGTAAGACGCTCAATGAACTATCAAGACAACAAGTAGGAACTAGTCTACTTACCTTCTTGATGAAGTCACGGAGTACCTATACTATTCGAACAACCCTCAAGACAACGATGGTCTTGCAAACTGTTCGATCAAACAAAGGAACAAGTTCAATTTTGAATCACACCAAAATTGGACAAGTTAATTCACACGATTTTGGGAGCAATGTGCTGCCGTTTTTTGATTGATAATAATGTCAAAAGGTATCAAAATAATGAAGTGTTTAGGCTTATATAGAATGAGCCTTTCCCTAAATCAACTAGGAAAAGAATAACTAGTTAACAAAAAGGCCACAATATGACTAAGTTTAAGAAATAGTCACGCAGTTCTCCAAAACAAGTAAGAATTAATGTCTTCCATAACTATACAATAATACATGCCAAACGCAAACTTCACACGCCAAACGCTTGGATCTTGTTCACCATCAAATGTGCATCATGAAGCTCTTTAGCTTGACTTCTCGTGAATGGTCTTGAAGGTTTAAACGTATCATGATCAGGTTGACCTGCATCACAACCTCCGAATTTCTCTACAAGACCTGATTCTAACATACGAACACCGTATCAATCACTACACACTGTACCAAAACATGATCGTATACCTTTGCTGAATTCACGCCATGCACCGCATAATTCATATGCCCATAATACACCCTCCGACCACACTAGCTAAAATTTCATGAATCTGATACCCGCAATACATCTCATGACGCATATAAGTCCTTTTCCAACTTTCGAGATACTGCCATGGCGGCAGAGATATGTAGAAACAAATAAACACCTGCCGAATTAACAAATCATGGAGTCTCTCCTCCTGACAAGGACCATTACCTCATTCTCAACTGAATAACAATATTTTCTCTTAAGTATAACTTATATAAATCTGATTGCACTAATTTCAGGTCCAATAATCTCGTCTCACCTAGTACAAGCTGCTCGGGCAATAAGCCACCTCAAACACAGTCTAAGATCTTATGCAGCACCATCAAAGCGCAAATGAGATACCACTCGAATATAACTCATAAGGAAGAACAAACTCTGACATGGAATTACCCAGCGTGCGTAACAAATAAAACGGCGGAATAGATGCTATGAACCAACCTCAGGGATGAAAAAAAAGACACACAAAATGAGTGTAAGGAACTATGCTCAACATCTCGCTATTGTGGTGTGCAACCCGATCCACATAACTTGCCCGTGGCGGCGTGCCACCCAATCCAAACAATATACCAGTGGCGGTGTACCACCCGATCCGCACATAACAATCAAGAAGAAAACACACACATCAAGCCGTATCATTTATACTTAAGAAATGCCCAAATATCGACCACAAGCACGCCAAGTGCATATGCAAATCATGGGGAGATAGATAGCGCCATATGCTATGAAACCTAAGCACAACTAAGGTTCAATAAATGACCTGCATCTCGAGAGCCATCCTGCTCACGTAACACCACAAGCTACACGGGACCTCGACATTTGTGCAAATAATCAAGTCGTCTCACAACCCACATGGCACAGTAGGTTACATGGAATAGTTAACGACGGGAATAACATCCAATGCTCGACGACTCCTCCGTAGCAATGCTATGACGAATGAACATGCTTAACCTGATGTACAATACATATTCATATTAGACCCACCAATGGACCTCAAACTGATTCTTATCATACCACACTGGGCCAATATCCTTTTAAGGATCCACAATGGCCCCATTCATGACACCCACGAGCAGTCGTTCACTCCGGACCAACTCCCACAGTTCACAACTAGGGGACTAGAGCGTCTTTCCGGCATAAACTCTCACATTAATGATAGTACCAAAAATCTCCATACTTGGTTTCAATCTTTAACAATCAGGTGACTAACATGTCACACTCATACAAATTTCCCTGTGGGGTATACTCCCACGACCTCCCGCCCAAGTAGCAAAGTCCGCACATCCATACCACCAACCGTACTAATTCTATAAAGCGAATCAAGAATCCGTAGATCAATACACAAAGCCTCTTACATAAAATGTAGTTCTCAGGTGACACAAAATAAAATGCAGCTTACTTTGAACATCTGAATTCTCCCCTGCTCATCCGAGCTCGTGACATTCTTGTCAATGCCAAACCGCAACCTTAAACCTCAAATTTCAAACTCCCATGTCGCTCACTGCGCCTATCATTCCGCTACGCGATAATATAGGTATTCACCATAACCCTTGAACTACTAGTAGAATAACCACTTCATTGGCTAGAAACCTTTCACTTAGCTCATTTCAGAAGAACCAATGCAACACGCAACTGAATTCCCAACCCGTAGAAAATACAAACCTCAAGTCGTGATCTAAACTGCCATGACTCTTCCGGAATTCATTTACACAACAAGGCCATTTGAATCAAGTACCACCCAAATAAATCATGTTATGGTGGCTGTCAAGCCCACACGTACGTCCACAAACCACATGTCTAACTTCACATACCGAAGGACCTGATCATTGCCACAATCATGC
Source organism: Nicotiana obtusifolia (assembly GCA_002018475.1). NCBI lineage: Eukaryota > Viridiplantae > Streptophyta > Magnoliopsida > Solanales > Solanaceae > Nicotiana > Nicotiana obtusifolia. The sequence continues at coordinate 91,275 of MCJB01027354.1, forward strand.
CGATTCAACCATTACTAACCGATCCAACATCTTCCAATTCGCTCTCGACTTGCCTTAGAAATAATAATAGCTCCATTCAAAAACGTAACGAACTAAATCCGCACTCATCCCGAGTAACCCGCATCACGAGACCACGTCGTCTCCTTACCCATGAACCATCTCATACTCTCCTTACGCGCACAATAGCATCTCCAACTAGTACACCCATTCTGCAAGACCTTCCGCGAATCTGAAGCTATTTCTTCCTTTCCTCCAATACTGCACCGGATACACGATGATAACATAGAACATTCCAAGTCTCGTTTGTAATCCACTATGAAAACTCGATCCTTAACCACACAACGGACCAGAAATCCTTAGGCACTACACTTTAATTCTTTAATCCACTAGGACCGTTGTTGAGAGTCACCCACTCTGATCGGATCCCGAATATAACCAAAATTCAATGCTCTGCTAGCACATGAACACCCATCAAAAAAGCAACCATCTGAGTTCTTTTCCTTGTATATTACATCCACAAGAAGCATAAACTCTGAGTCATCCCAAAAACCTGAACATGAATCGATAAAGCTGAATATAGCACACATCCATCAAGCTCTTTGCTGAATCACCCCTGATGTTTTCTTTTTTCAGTCATAAATAATCCACCAATGCACCGATAACCAGAAACCGCACCAGCAGACAACCACGCAATCCAATCATAGACGGTGGGCTCCCTCACTTAGCTTTAAGCTACCATCACATAATGTAGAGCCCGTGATGATTCCTCCTTCTCAATTACCATGATCTCGCACTGTTAACACGTCAAATTTCTCGAAGTCTTTTGTTATGCTTTTCATGAAACATTCCGAATTATCAGCCACGATTGCATACTCGACCTTCTGTTGGGTAGTAAGAAGAACACTTCATAGAAACCCCATCAAAATCACGCAACCGCTAACCTATTCACATGAGATAACCCACATGTGGTATTTCATGCCGACATCTTCCAACGACGCTGCACCGGGTACAACTACCATGAGTTTAGTAAACCCTCTTGAGCCCATGCTCGTCCACCAGTTGTACAAGTCTGCTCCTTCCCTATTGACATCAACTGAAAGCCCAACAATACCTTCCAAACTCAAAGTCATGTTGCATCCGAAACGATAATCAAATCTTCACACCCCTCTTCATTTCAAGCAAACTCCTTTCTGCCATATTCAATCTTCCTCCATACAGTAACCACCGTTCCAAATATAATCCGTGGACCTAGTCACTTTCCACCATGCCTCCCAAATCGCTCTAAACTTCCTCAAGGTACGTGGCTATCCTACCACAGAATCCATATGCTACTCTGCCACTCCCACTTCAGTCAAACCATCTCCATTAAGCAATTTCTCGATCTCCGCTTTTCATACTTGACCTGCTAGTAATTCAACCACAGCGAGACAACCTCCTGCCATGTCCTTCCTCATACTCCGCTGCCTGAATGCTACCTCAAATCACATCCATACCTATAGCACCGGAACAAATGAATTGCTACCAACTCCAAACTTCCCAGAATCATTTTTCTCGAGCCATCAACACTAGAAGCACCCCTTTGATTTTGAAACCGCTGCACTTCTCTATCTCTGACAGCCACTTCTTAGGCGCACCTTCCCAACATCCTGCCCGAAGGCAAATCGAAAAAGACCACAACACTAGCGAACCTTAACGCGTTCCAATTAGGGCAATGATACCACATCATAAATGAGAATTCCACTACGCTCAAAAATACCAAGTCCCGCCACTTCATCAACCAAGACCTGAACATCCATAGTCCGATTGCCTTTCCCTTGCTGGAGTTGAATGCTGAACCTCTAAATTATGCACTGACGAATCCTTCTTTCAAGTTCTTCGCTACCTCGACACATAAAGAAACACCCTACCACCACACCAATATTGTGCCATAACAACGCATGAACATCATAGCAATCTGTGCATAGCCTCAAAACCATAAAAAATACAGCTACTGAACTGAAATGACAGAACATCCTTCCGCAAGGCGGTGATAATAGCCTACCCGAACATGCAGGGAAAAACATCATGTACCACGTCTGTAGTACCACTACAACTCCTCGATGCCCAATTTTTAACAAGTGCTTCATGTCGCATAAGATTGAGTAGGAAGGAAATAAAGGCACAAGCCTCAATGGAATCAAACCGCACGATGAGGAATCAAGAAGGGAAGTGCTCCTAACAGCTCTGTAGCCTCTCGAAGAAAAGTACAGACGTCTCCGTACCATTCCGCAAGACTCTACTAGAGTTGCTCATGACTCGTGAGACCTAAGTGAACTTAACGCTTCGATACCAAGCTGTTACGATCCAAAAATCCACTATAGGTCGTGATGACGCCTAATGCCGCCGTCAAGTAAGCCAACAGTGATTTATCAATTAAATTACTCATTTTATTACTTTGAAATCATAACATCCAATAATTAAACAACATAAAATAGAATTTACAGGGTAAATGATAATATTTACACGAACCACAATAATGAACAACCCGAAGAAACCCCCAAAACCCTGTGTCACAAGTGCATGAGCATTTTCTAAGGAGTACAAAAATAATACAACATCTGTCCAGAGTATAAATAAGACAGGATAAAATAAATAGCACGACGGAGACTCGGTGGACTGCGATACGTAGCCTGCTTGCAGCTCACATCAAGTCTCCACAACAGATGCGCCTACGCGCCAAGATGATCACCAAATGAACCTACCAGATCCTGCACAATTTGGTGCAGAAGTGCAACATGAGTACGTAAATCAATGCGTACCCAACAAGTGTCTAGTCTAACCCCGGGGAAGTAGTAACGAGGGGTCAACATCAACATTCACTAGAGGTCCAAATTAATAATATGATAATTCATAACAGATATGAAGTGCACAACAATAGTGGAGTAAATCTAAAATTTCATAATTTTTTAATTATTTTTTTAGAGTATAAATTTCTCGATTTTGTATTCTACCTCAACAGCTTAGGAAAATGTCAAGTGCCAATATCAATTACATACGGAATACCATATAAAATGCTGAGCATCAATGGAAAGATTATCTCGTGAATATTCGGACTACTAGCAATATAACGAACGATTCTGTCGAGGTCATTCGGCCCAATCCAGAATAATGTGTACACTGCCGAGGGTCGTGCGGCGCAAACCATAGATGCATCCATATACTGTCGAGGCATTCGGCCCGCTCCACAAGAAAGGAAGGAAGTTATCGAATTACGAGACACGTGTTCACAATACAGTACATGAGCACAGGACGAATATAATCTATACCGTTTCTCAAATAACTCACCCACAACCTAAAATGTTAAGGCTCGGTATATTATACATATATTTATTTCTAAATCAAATTCAGTAATAGCTTTAATTAATTAAGCCAGCAGAACGAGTTCAAAGGCTAACGTCTCGAAACTAGTCAAACCACGTGTAATTCAATCAAAATATACTCCAATGCTTACAATTTAATAATTTATAAAAAATTTCAACTCCGCTCGAAAGTCAATAAAATCAACCCTCGAGCCCACGTGCCCGGATTCCGAAAATTTTTGAAGATAAACTTTACCCACAACACCATGAACTCAAATATATGATTTATTCCCAATTCCATGTTCAATTTCGTGGTCAAAATCCAAAAACACTAAATTCTAGGTTTTCTACCAAAATCCTAAATTTCTACTATTTTTCATGTTTAAATCCATATATAAACCATATATTTAACTTGTAATAGGTGGGAATCACTTACCTTGTGTTGCTTGATGAAAATCTCCCCTTGAAACTCTTCAAAAATCGTCCCAACTGAGTAAAAAATGAAAGAGAATGGGCCAAATCCCGCTTTTAAAAGAACACCTCTGCTCGGACGACTTTCCACTTCGGCGATCAGCTTGGCCGCTTCTGCGGTGAAATCCACGCTTCTGCGAAGTCATGCCCAACAGCCCCTCCCTGCTTCTGCGCTCTAGGCACCACATCTACGATCAAGCAGGTATGGGAGTTGCTTCGCACCTGCGGCCTCTGCCCCGATCACCTCCAGTCGCTTCCGCGATCCACTTCCTCGCTCCTTCAAGGTCGCTTCTGCGACGCCTCATCCGAAGGTACGGTTCCGCTTCTGCGAAAACTCGACCGCATCTGCGGTCCCAGCCTTCCCCAAGCAAAATCCGCTTATGTGCTAGCCCGGCCGCTTTTGCGGAGTCGCATCTACGGCTCTTTTCCGCAGGTGCGATTGCACTAGCAATTGGCTAAAACCAGCATTCCTCGATTTCAAATTTCGATCCGATTTCAATCTAAAACTCACCCGAGGCCCTCGGGATTCCGTCCAATCACACCAACAAGTCTCAATACCTCATACAAACTCATCCAAAGGCTTGAAATGTCACAAATAACATCAAAATCATGAATCGACGATCAAAATCTTCCTTTCAACTTTCAAACTTCCAAACTTCGACGAACACGTCTGAATCCTATCAAACACTCCGAAATGATGCCATATTTTACGCACAAGTCACAAATTACGACACGAACCTATTCCAAAGCTTGAAACTCCAAACGGACATCGATAACATAAAATCCACTTCAAACCGAACTTTTAAAATTTTGAACTTCTAAAAATGCCAACTTCCCATTATAGACGCTGAAATGCTCCCGGACCACCCGATACTTAACCCGAACATAAGTCCAAGTCCAAAATTATCATACGAACCTACTGGAACCTTCAAATCCCGATTCCGAGCTCGTTTACTCCAAAGTCAAACCTTAGTCAATTCTCCCAACTTAAAGCTTCCGAAATTAAAATTTTCTTTCTAAATCAACTCCGAACTTCTCGAGATTCAACTCCGACCACACGTACAAGTCATAATACCTGAAGTGAAACTACTCAAGGCCTCAAACTACTGAACGACGCACTAAAACTCAAAACGACTGGTCGAGTCGTTACAGTTGGAATATCATTGCTATAAAGTATCGAGGTAATATATCAGGCTTCATTCACTGAGTTCCTCCTTTTGGCTTTTTGCTTCCTTCGAGCTTTTTTCCCCTTTTACCATGCGACTATTTATTGTTGTTGAATACCACTGTAATTGTTTTAGTTAGCTAGCTCTCATTAGTCTATTGTTAAGATTTGGTAGCAGGAATGTTCTTGCGCTTATCCTTCATTTTGTAATGACATGTATAGAGTGTTTATTAAATTTGTTTTCTTAAACCCGTCATTGACCATGCAGTACTTTTTTTTTTTCCTCAAGGATCCAACTTAAATATTTTGGGCAACTTCTTCGTTAAACTTCTTTTCCGTTGTTTGATGTGAATCATATAACATGTCTCCAAAAGATTAAACTTTAATCTTTTTAGTGTATTGGTTAGTGTTATTAATTTGATGCATTGTGCATATATGAATATAAATGTGCATTAACATGTTAACATTTTTTTCACTACTATATAGCCTTCTCTTTATCAGAATTTATCTATATTTCATCTTATTAATGTAACTATACTGTAAACCATTTATTTTTCAAAATCATTATTTCATATATTTCTATTGTTCGTCTGTCGATCTCCATATATCTTAAGCTCTCTAGATTTCTTGGTAATTCTCTTCTACATTCTTTCACTAAGTGCTTGCCATGGTAAGTAGAACTCAAGAAAGTTGCGTTTTTTGTTTGTTCATCGGGAAAAGAAAAAAAGGATTTGAAGATTTTTCTTAGTAATGATTGTGGTGGATGAAAGATAATTTTTACATTAGTTGAGATCATTATTGGAATAATTAGCTCACATTGAAAGAGGGGAAGAATAAATTAGACAAAGTTTGATAGGAAAACATCTGGAAAAAGTTATCTCCTTTCTAATTATTGACGGAGTATGAAAGAGAGATTATAGTTATAATATATTTGGAATTCTATATGTATACAAGCAAGTGAATGTAGCTTTGGATTTAAACCTACCATATTATTATAATGTGCCAAGAGATATCATAGATATGTTTCTCTTTTGTTGCTCCTCATGCAGTTTTAATATAAGCATGTTAGAACATTTGCAAGCATATGCTGCTATGGAGGTAAGAAATTCGGTTTTGCATTTAATATATGTTGGTCTAATGCTAGCAGATTACTAATTTATGTTTCTTGTGTGTTTGCGGTCTTTAAATGCGAAAACCCAGTAAAAATATTTCATGCATCTAATTAAATTTTTACCGTTCATGTTTATAAGTTCAATCAATATTCAATTATCTTGACTTCCGCAATAGAAGTCACTATAAGATTATCCACTTTGATCATCCGCACAAATTTGTATATAAATTATTTCAAGTACAAGTATTTATTCAAAGCTTGTTTCAATAATATTAGTGTTATTTTATAAGACTATGTACTACATGACTTAATATGCACGTACAACGCATGTGCGGAGAGACTAGAATATATATATATATATATATATATATATATATATATATATATATATATGTATATGTATATATATATATGTATATGTATATATATATATGTATATATATATATGTGTGTGTGTGTGTGTGTGTGTGTGCAGGGGCGGATGCATGGGGAACTAAGCGGTGTCACGTGACACCACTTCGTCGAAAAATTTTACAAAATATATGTAGTGATACTGTACGGTTATAATATGATAATTAAAATGACACCGCTTAAGACTCTATAAAACCTATGGACTAAGACTATTTCTTGTTGATATGATAATTAATACTCCGTATTATTTATTCTTCGCAATATCGATACCGCTTGCGAAAAATACTGCATACGCTCCTCTATGTGTATGTAATACTAGCTATAATTTTCTGGATATTTTGAAATACTAACATATCAAATACTAACAATTAATTTTAAATATACATTGATTAATATCTAAATTCAATAGAATAAAGTTAGTTCAAGAAAAATAGTTAGTTCAAGAAGAATATGGGGCCTTAAAGTTAGCTATAAGTCAGATTTCAGCAAAAGCTTAGTACTCCTCCTGACCCTAGGCTTTGGCCAGAATATAAAAGAGTTACATATAGAAAGTACTTTTAGATAATTATTTAAAAACATGTTAAGAGTTTTATAAGTAATTTTGAGTGATTCCAAATGAGGATTATTGATATCTTTTCATTTTCATTAGTCACCAGATTTAGAAAGTTGGTCGATGAAATCATGATCTCCAATATGTACCTATTGATTTTTGCATAGTTTTATTTTGCCATTTTTGGTGAGGAAAGATTTTCAAATCTGATCTCCATAACAGGTACATGCACTTTCAATCATTGAAACTTGGAGGGAACTTTAACTAACTCAACAAATCACAAATAGAGGCGGATCCAAAAAATTTAATTTGATGGGTACAATTTTTCGTTGAATTCAGTCTAATATTAAAATTAGATAAATATATATTTTTTGCTGCTTTCAAAAATAACAGTCGATATATATATATATATATATATATGTGTGTGTGTGTGTGTGTGTGTGTGTGTGTGTATTATATACATATAACATATATATTTTATATACTTTTTGACTAATGAAAGTAATTTTTTCGGGCGAACAACCAATCCGTATTTTCCCACAAATATTTTTTCAAATGGGAGAAAAGGATAAAGTAATTTATTATACTGTATTTTTAAAATTATTTGATAATAATACTGACAAAATTACTGTAATAATATATATATATATATATATAAAATTCCGAATTCACCAAGGCTACATGTCCAAAATGTCTCTGACTTGGTATAAGTGACTATGGTCAGGTCTTGCCCACTCCACCGATATTTCTTGATTTGCTTTTTAAGTCAATTGGGTCAAGCAATTGTACAAACTAGATAAAGAAAGTGACAATCACCAGACCGCCCAAGACTCTTGAACCATTTGCTATTATTGACCTTACCTGCAAATTTTGATTGTTGTTCTCCCAAGAAGATCTAGCTTTTCTAGAACCTCATAATTAAAAGTGAAAACATTCCCCAACTCTCGTGTCCACGCCACATTTTTGATAGTGATGATGTGGGCCTTGACTTAGATACAAATAAGTATTTTCTATTGAAAGTGGGGATTTCACACCTTTGGATTAATATCTGAGATATTATTGTACAAGTTTATGTTAAAAAACTATTTGCTTTCTTATTATCGTTATATATGGATGCTAAAAATCCAACAATCATGAGAAAAGGGCACGAAAAGCGTAAATTGAACATAAATCAAATAATAAAGGGGAATTAATAAGAAGAAACTAAACCAGTTGTGTACGGGTAAAATCGGGGGCAAAGTTTCTCCTGATTCCTTGATGAGATGCCAGAAACCCCTCATATCGAGACCCGGGAGAAATGAACGATGTATCTAAGACCAGACACGGTAAAGCGACATGCCCCGGATCGAGTATAATTTCTGAATCTCGGGAGACACGATGAACGGGTATGCATGACAGATAGGGGGGCCGTAATATTCGCCCTCAAACGGATATTACGGCGCGAATCCCATTTAGTATCAGTTATGGATCAATAATTACCGAAAAGAGAAGATTTTTACCTTTTTAGACTTATACTAGGACTGAAATTCTCCTACTATATAATGGGAATGTTTTTCTTTTAGTCCGACACATTGTAACACGCAAATCAAAGCAATAAAAGTTTACTTTTGTCTTCTAGCTATTGTTCAAGGTATTACTTGTTTGTTCTATTCTTTACTAATGACCGAGCTTGTACCGAGGGTCCAATCGAGGACGAATTTCACTGTTCAATCCAAGATCAGGCTTGGTCATCATATTGCAATTGGTTGATCGTTTATTTTGCCTTTAATTCATCTATTTGTTATTCTTAATTATTTGTATTGAATTAAACCACATATCCTTTAAACCGCATACAAATTTTTTACTCATTTTTGGGGTAAACAGTTTGGTGTACACCGTGGGGCTAAGGATAATAGTGGTGATTTGGTACGAATCTTCATAACACACCCTATTTTACGCTTGTTCTTTGAAATCTTAGTTCCAAGTCAATCTAAAAATATCAAACTCTCAGTCTGCTCACTTGAACGTTGACACTGAGTCAGGCCATTACAGCGAAAACAATAATGTGGTGCCCTGTAAAGATGTGCTTCTTGCCGATCCCAATGGTGTCCTAGTCGCCGACCCGGTCGATGCTAACTCGTAGGTAGCCATTAGAATCAATTTTCCAACTGATCCCGAAAATAGTGTTCAGTGAGGACCCCGGCCAATGCCTCGAGAAGCGCCCGACGGTGAAGGTGATGGGGTGAGCCTACGACTGATTTTTGAAATTTTGCAGGCTCAACAAGTGGCGATAGCACAACTGCAAAATCTAAGCCACGCCCCTAATAGGATCTGGCCCAAACAATCCTAGGAAAGCACTCAAAGAGATGAACAAAGTACCAGGAGACAGGGTAAAGTTGAGCCCGGGGAAACTTCAGAGGTAATGAAGATGCTCGAAGTGTTAACCAAAAGGGTGGAGTCAGGCGAGAAAAATATTGAGGCCAACGACAAGAAGGTTGAAACATACAACTCCAGGGTCGACCAGATCCCGAGAGCACCTCCAATATTGAAGGGACTGGATTCCAAATTCATTCAGAAGCCCTTTCCTCCAAGCGCGACACCAAAGCCGATCCCGAAGAGGTTTCGAATGCCCGACATTCCCAAATATAATGGGATCACAGATCCAAATGAGCATGTAACCTGTAATACATGCGCGATCAAAGGAACAATTTGGAAGATGACAAAATTGAGTTGGTATTGCTGAAAAGGTTCGGGGAGACTTTGTCCAAGGGAGTGATGATATGGTATCACAACTTGCCTCCAAATTCTATTGACTCATTTGCTATGCTTGCGGATGCTTTCATAAAGGCCCATGCCGGAGCTATCAAGGTCGAGACCAGAAAGTCAGATATTTTCAAGGTTAAACAAAGGGATAATGAAATGCTGAGGGAGTTCGTGTCAAAATTCCAGATAGAGCGGATGGATCTGCCGCCAGTTGCGGATGATTGGGCCGTTCAGGCATTCACTCAGGGGCTCAACCCCCGACGTCCCATGGTCTCTCAACAGCTAAAACAAAATTTGGTAGAGTACCCGGCGGTAACCTGGGTCGACGTCCACAACAGGTACCAGTCAAAGATCAGGGTCGAGGACGACCAACTCGGGGCCCCTTCTGGATCTGTTTACCCCATCAAAACCAATGATTATCTAAGAGAGCCATTGATCGGGAGTCAAGACCAGTTCGAGATCGAATCAACCATCCATTGCGGATCGAAGGGGGAACAGATCCGGCCGTCACCTAGTGAGGAATGAGAAGGGAAGCGATCAAGGCCGAGTGGCCGGGGCTTGATAAGCAAGAACGAATTTGACAGGTCGCTCAGGAGTAGGGAAGCACCAAGATTGTCGGAGTATAACTTCAACATACATGTTGCAAGCATCGTCAGCCATAAGGCGCATTAGAGAGACCAAGTGGCCCCGGCCATTGCAGTCTGACCCAACCTAGAGAGATCCTACCTTTATGTGTAAATATCATGGCACTCACGCTCATTGGACCGAAGATTGCTGACAACTAAGAGAAGAAGTTGCTCGATTATTCAACAATGGGTACCTTAGAGAATTACTCAGCGAGCGAGCCAAAAACCACTTCAGTAACAGGGTTGGCCAACAAATAGGTCGAACAAGAGGAGCCTCAACACTTGACCAACATGATCATTGGGGGATTCAAAGTCCCCCAAGGACCAATGATATAACACACTAAAGTCTCCATTACGAGGGAAAATCTCACCCGGAATTACATTCCAAAGGGAGCTATTTTGTTCAGCGACGAAGATGCCAAGGGCATTGTATAGCCTCACAACGATGCACTGGTAATATCTGTATTTATCAATAAATTTGGGTTAAATGTGTGTTGATTGATCCAGGTAGCTTGGCCAACATCATCAGATCAAGGGTCGTAGAGCAACTCGGGTTACATGATCAAATCATACCGACGGTCCGAGTATCGAATGGATTCAACATGGCAAGGGAGACTATGAAAGGAGAGATAACTTCGCTGGTAAACACTGCTGGAATAATCCAAGAAACAAAGTTCTACATGATTGAAGGGGATATGAGGTACAATGCTTTATTCGGAAGGCCATGGGTCCACAACATGAGGGCGGTACCTTCGACCTTACACCAGACGTTAAAATTTCCCACACGAGGGGGGGGAGGGGGGAGTCAAAACGGTCTATGGAGAATAGCCGGCCACAAGGGAAATGTGCGATCGATGAAGTGGTACTAGTGCCTGCGGTTTCAACTTCGATGAGCGCAGAATCGACCAAATAAGAAGAGATTAAATAGCAATTAATGATACCGGCCTCAACCGAATCCGAGAAATAGGAAGAGCAAGAAGTGGACGATGAGGATGATTACAGCATCCCGAGACATTCATAGCTCCCGATGACACTGACGCCACCAAATCAATGGTCGAGGAGTTTGAACAAGTTATACTAGTCGAGCATCTACCGGATTAAAAGGTATACCTGGGCACAAGGTTAACCCTGGAGCTCAGGAGAAAACTTATTGATTTTCTTAAAGCTAATGCCGACTGTTTTGCTTGGTCCCATCTTGACATGACAGGGATACCACTGGAGGTAACCACTCACAAGCTAAGCTTGCACCCAAAGTTCCATCCGGTCAAGCAGAAGAGAAGGCCACAGTCCGAGATCAAACACGCGTTCATCAAGGATGAGGTATTCAAAACTATAAAAATAGGTTCCATCCGTGAAGTTAAATACCCGGATTTGTTAGCTAACGTAGTGGTAGTACCAAAACAGGGGAATAAACTGAGAACGTGTGTAGATTATAAGGATAAACAAGGCATGTCCAAAGGATTCTTTCCCTTTGCCTAACATCGATCGGATAATCGATGCGAAAACTGGACACGAGATACTCAGTTTTCTTGATGCCTACTCCGAGTAGAACCAAATTCGGATGGACCCAGATGATCAAGAGAAGACTACTTTCATAACAAAGTTTGGCACCTACTGCAATATCGTAATGCCATTCAGACTAAAAACGCAGGTGCCACATACCAAAGCCTAGTAAAATAGATGTTCGAAGAACAAATAGGAAAATCAATGGAAGTTTATATTGACGCTATGTTGGTCAATTCCCTGCAAGAAGAGGACCATTTGAATTTGCAGGAAAGAATCGACATACTAAGGAAGTACAACATGAAGCTAAACCTGGAGAAGTATGCATTTGGGATCGGTTCCCGCAAGTTTCTCTGGTTCATGGTATCTAATCCAAGGATAGAGATCAACCCCGACAAAATAAAGGCCATAGAAGACATCACCATAGTCGACATTGTCAAGGTTGTTCAAAGGCAGACCAGGCGGATAGCCACGTTGTGACTCCCTCATCGTCGTAAGTCAAATCAACTGAACATTCGACGTAAAAGAGGAATGAATGCGGAGGTACTTAGATAAATTGCAGGTAACCTTGCACCAATTCAAGGAATGGACTCGACAACACGTACCTCGAGATCAAAATAGTGAGGCTGATGTACTGGCCAACTTGGGGTCGTCTGTCCACTCTGATGAATTCTGCCTGGGGATAGTGGAGCAACTGATGAACTCGGTGGTAGAAGAAGGTCATGCCGAAGTAAACTCAACAAGTTTGACTTGGGATTGGAGAAAAAAATACATAGACTACTTGAAGACAGGAAAATTACCATCGGATCCCAAGGAATCAAGAGCCCTGCACACTAAAGCTGCTAGATTTACCTTAGTCGAAGGAGCATTGTTCAGAAGATCTTTCTTCAGCTCACTGGCTAGATACTTAGGTCCGGGAGAGACCGAGTATGCCATGAGAGAAGCTCACCAGAGCACCTGTGGGAACCATTCAGGGGAAGATTGAAACTAATCAGAGTCGGTTACTACTGGAATGAAATGGAGAAATATGCGAAAGACTTCGTATGGAAATGCAACGAGTGCCAAAGACATGCCCTGATGATTCATCAACCGGGAGAGATGCTCCACCCGGTCCCGTCACTGTGGTCGTTTATGAAGTGGGGAATGGACATCGTCGGTCCCCTACCATAGGCACCCGGTAAGGTCCAATTCATACTATTCATGACCGATTATTTTTTCAAAAGGGTCGAGGCTCAAGTGTTTGAGAAGGTCCGGGAGAAAGAAGTCATCGACTTCATCTGGGATCACAAAATATGACCATTTGGGATAAAGGACGAGATCATTTGTGATGATGGAAAGCAGTTCATCGGCAATAAGGTAAGTAAGTTTTTCGAAGACCACAAGATCAAGAAGATATTATCAACGCCCTACCACCCTAGTGGCAACGGGCAATCGGAATTAACAAACAAAACTATACTCCAAAACCTAAAAAAGAGATTGACCGGTTCAAAAAAAAGTGGAAGGAAATCTTGCCCGAAGTCCTGTGGGCGTACTGTACGACTTCGAAGTCGAGTACCGGGGTGAACCCATTCTCTCTAGTCTACGGAGCGGAAGCCTTAATATCTGTCGAGGTAGGAGAACCAAGTCTCAGTTTCTAGTATGCTACCGAAGTGTCAAATGGAGAGGCTATGACTACAAGCCTGGAATTATTAGACGAAAGGTGGGAAGCCGCCCTGGTCCGGTTGGCCACCCAAAAACAATGAGTAGGGAGGTACTACAATCAAAGAGCCAACCTCCGACATTTTCAAGTCGGGATCTTAATATTGAGAAAGATAAAACCACACACCATGAAACCAAATGAAGGGTAACTAGACTTGAATTGGGAAGGATCGTATAAAGTTGCTAGAATAACCGATAAAGGTTCGTATAAACTCAAATTGGGAAACGGTGCACAACTACCGAACAATTGGAACGTGATACGATTAAAGCGGTACTACTGCTAAGGTAGGAACTCAATCCCCTTTTTTTAATTTTTTTATTAGGGACTAGCCTATGCAGGTACTTGGCCAAGGGCAAACGTGACTATTAGATCTGAAAGCACATGTTGTACTCTTTTTTCCTTGAATCGATTTTGTCCCGAAGTTGGTTTTTCGACAAGGTTTTTAACGAGGAAACAGTAAAACGTGCTACCTTATTTTTGAAGACCGGGCTTAAATCGAAATTGTTGATCGCTTGCACCGAGCCAACAGTATCTAAGCCCTCACAAATTCGGCCACAAAAACTGGGGGGCCATTACACCTAGCATAAGATCCATAGAAAGGGAAAATTTTATATGTCAAAAGCCAAGGCTTGGTGATTAGGATTCATTGTAAGGGTCTAACGGTCATACGAACCATGCCCATGTAGCCCAGTCTAGCCACGGCACAAGGCTTATGCACCTCCGATTATGTACCATACATATAAAACAATGAAAGAAAACTTTTCTTCCCTTATACTCTATCATTACGCATTTCGCATTTCACTTTGTTGATGCGTCACAATGGATCCTAGATCCTAAAGCCCGGGCTACCCCAACTTAGGGACTGTCGTCCGATAAAAAATCGGATGGCCCGGGCCATCGAATCCCAAAGGCACCTAGCCTGTTAGGCAGCACCCGAATACGAAAGCCAACAACCACCCTAAAACGTCTCGAAGACGTCCGAAATCTGTAATCAAAAAGTAAGGCCCTTACATATAATTAAAACATATTAAAAGGTTACCCTCGGCAAAAACATCATCGTATATGACTAAAACACTTAAGCATATTAATGGCCTTTGAATTTTCGAAAATCTCAAATCCACGAGTAATCCAGAGTTGCCATCGAAATCGGTCTCCATTCGGGCCTTCGAAGAACGGATGCCTCGGATTACGTTTGATTCTATGCTAAGGCATTAAGAACGATACACAAATAAAAGATTGAAAATAGATGCTGAAAAGTAAAAACATGGTTTTGCCAAGGAAAATTTTTATATATTTCAAAAAATATTTACAAAGGCACGATAAAACGGCCTCAAAATAAGCAACAAAGAAAATATATAAGGAAAAACCCAAAAAGAACTAAGGCACCTACGCATAATCTTCACTAGAGCCTTTGGAACTGTCGGAACCTTCGGGCTCATAAAGTTCCCTTGCCTCGGCCTCGAGTTGCTTGGCTTCTTCGATCTCGACCGACAGGTCAAAACCTCGGGCGTAAATCTCCTCGAGGGTCTCCCTCTAGGATAACCGCTTTACATACTCAGTCTTCATCTATAAGCAGGCCTCGGCTATCTCCACATCAGCCTTATACTGGGCCAGCATTTCCTCGACTTCGGAGGAATCAATCAAAGTTTCCTCAAATTTGGACTGCAACGCAGTATATTTCTGGCGAAGGGCATCCAGTTCTGAGGCGGTTGAAGCCAATTGTGCCTTGAGGTCATCATTTAGCCGTGAACACTTGTCTGCCGTATCTTTTGCGACCCAAAGCTGGTCCTTGACCGATGCCAGCTCCTCTTTTGTATCCTCGTTTCCGAAGCCAGCAGATCCATCTTACCCTTCATCGCCTCGGCCGTGGTCTTGACCTCATCCATCTTGGCCCGAAACTAGTCAATCAAGTCTATCTTCTCTTGAACCTGCGAATTTGCATCGTTAGTCATCACAAGTAGCTTCTCGCTTTTAGCCTCAAAGATATTTACCTTCTCGACCAGTTCAGCATGCTCCCTTTTCCAGGACGAGGCCTCCTTCTGTGCCTTTTCCATCTCGACTCGGAGAATTGGGAGGTCCTTGAGTTCCTCATCTTGTTGTTCACTGAGAGCCCTGTACATGTCCTTCTTCCGGACTTACTCTTTGAGCTCGAACTCGAGCTGGCTGATCTCCAAATGAGATCGAAGGAAACTTTCATGATGAAGCACCGAAGCCTGAAAAATAATGAGGTCTTTAGAACATGCTAAAACTAAGAGAAATTCACAAAGGATACGAAGAATATACGTCTTACCACGTTCAATGCCTTTTGCGCCTCGTTGAAGAGGCTTGATGTGCCTACTTTGTTCATCTTCACCTGGTCCCCCTCGGTCACCAGGCAACGAAGGTAGCTGGCCACACCACCGGAGCGGACAGCGCCTGGGCATCCGCTGGGATAGTAAGAACGACCATTCTCTTACGGTCGGGATCCACACACGGGATAGGGAACTGCCTCACTTGCTTCGGGCTCGAGTTCGGCTCACTCGCTCTCGATGGCACATCCTTTTTTGGGACCTCTAGGTAACCAAGCCCGGAGTAGTCCTCCAACGTGCTCATGTCCATGCTGTCCAAGAGCATGTTGAGGGCATCATCTAGGCCCGGTGCCTCCTTATTTGATTTCTATTTATCGGCTTGAGCCTCTTCAAACATGGACTTGTGTGGGATGGTGTCTTTACAATGTCGATGAAACCAGCTACCTCCTTCGGGGCAGGAGCGGCTTCTCGGGAGGCCGTGGCCTCCAATTCTCCATTTAGTTCCCGAGCTAGAGGGGAATCGACCTCTCGACCACCTTCCCCGATCATCGCCTGCTCTCCTTCATAGATGGTCGACCCATGAGCGATGAACTCAAAATCGTCATCCTCAGGGTAATCCCTGAGCCGGAAGAGGGAATCGAGGTCCGGTATCATGGCTCAGGTGTTCTTTTTATTGCTTTTTCAAACTCCTTCTTCATCACCTCGGCGTCCAAAGAGCTAGAGGATTACCTATTTTTCTTTTTCTCCTCCATTGCGGAAGCTCTGGGCTATCCCGACACGAAAGGTTCAGCAAGCGAGTACGAGGCCTCGTCCTCATCCAATTGCTGAAGCTCGGTGGTCTTGGGCAAACCTGTGAAAGGGAAAAAGACTTAGCAAATATAAAAGTTAGGTATATAAATGTAACTATTCGGGCATAAGACTCAAAATGGGAACGGGCCTCCTACTTGCCCTTCGAGAGCTTGCGCTATTCGCGCTCGAAGTAAGAAATTTGTTTGAAAATCCTGTCAATCCATTCCTTGAAGCGAGGCATTGCATTGGGAACCTGGCAACCGCTGCAGACTTACGGGATGAGTTCTACTTTTCATGGAACGATAGAAATTCGGGGGGAATGAGGTATTCGATTTTCACCCGTACAAACCTCCCCTGCCAACCTCGATCTCGATCTTCATCGACGCTTGAGAATGGAGCTTTACTTGCTCGATGAACGAGATTGATCATCCACCCTCGAAAGATTCGGGGACTGTAGAGATGAAATAGGTGGTCGAGGGTGAACCGAGGTGCTCCGGTGTTGTTTACAAAGTGGCGGAGGAGGATTATGACCCTCCAAAGGGACGGGTGAATCTACCCAAGGTATACCTAGTACCTTTTTGCAGAAGCCGAGGATTATAGGTTCCACCGGAGCGAGCATGAAGGGGTAAGTGTAAGAACTTAAATACCCCTCCACGTGAGTGGTGATGTCCTCATTGGGACCGGGAACGACCACCTCCTTACGCTCCCACTTGCAGTCCACCCGAGTTGTAGGGAGTATATCTTTGATGATGGAGGATATATACCTCCATACACCCTTGCCTCAATCTTGTTTACTGGAAGCCTTCTTGACTTTGAAGTCATTTCAATAGAACAGCCCCCAAGAACAAAACTCTTCAAAGGAGGCTCCGAGACCACCTCAGGAACGGACACCTCGACATCCGTGGCGGGTTGGAAGTTGTAGGAGCAATTTGTTGAGGCACGGATTTGGAAGTTTTTGCCATCGGATTCTGGAGAATATGAAGTTTGAAGAAAAATATGAAGTTGGGGATGAAGATTTTAAGATAGGGGATGAAGATATGGAAATCTTATTTGAAGGTTTGAAGATTTGAAGATGAAGATACGAAGATCTGGAAAGCAACGTATGAAGATTTGAAGGGTTTAGAGTTAAGTGGAGAATTCGGGGTAAACCAAATAGCTCTAAAATCGAAAAGTTAAAAGGTGAAAAGGGGGTCAGAGTTTTATAGGGGAAATGAGTAATCAGTGCATGACGTTTCGCATTCGAGGAAAGTCAACGGGTGGCTGAAACATGTCCGACGTCTGAACGACGCGACTAATGGGATGTTTCACTAATCCGTCAACCCGGATTGAAATGTACAAAACTAGAAACTAGGGTTAATTCATAGCTTCCCGTCGCTTCGATAAACCTATTCTCTGGAAAATGAGGGGACTATCTATGTACAGGTAAAATCGACGAAAACGTTTTCCCCGATTCCCCAAATGAGAGAACGAAGGGGAAGCACAGATCGACGAGATTGTAATCGAGGCCAAAAACCCTTCATATCGAGACCCGAGAAGAATGAACGATGGGTCTAAGACCAGACACGGTAAAGCGACGCACCTCTGATTGAGTATAATTTTTGGATCTCGAGAGATGCAATGAATCAATGTGTATGAAGGATAGGGGGCTGTAATATTCACCCTCAACCAGATATTACTGCGCGAATCCCATTCAGTATCACTTATGGATCAATAATTACCGGAAAGAGAAGATTTTTACCTTTCTTAGACTTATAATAAGACTGAAATTCTCCTACTATATAAAAAAGAAAGTTTTTCTTTTAGTATGACACATTGTAACATGCAATTCAAAGTAATAAAATTTTTGTTTTGTCTTTTAGCTACTATTCAAGGCATTACTTGTTTGTTTTATTCTTTACTCACGACCGAGCTTCTACCCAGGGTCCGATCGAGGACGAATTTCACTATTCAATCAAAGCTCAGATTTGGTCATCATATTGCGATTTGTTTGATCATTTATTTATCTTTAATTCATCTATATTTTATTCTTAATTATTTGTATTGAATTAAACCACGTATCCTTTAAATCGCATACAAGCTTAATTGTTACTCATTATTGGGGTAAATAGCAGTAATTGATCTTATTGACGGTCAAAGATAAACATTTCCGCGTTCAGAGTCCTTGATACTTGATACGCAATGAGTACGCAGTCTATATATTGTGGATTCGATATCTCCTTCAGAAGAGAAAATAGGGTGTGTTAACAGAACCCTAATTATGCAACACAGTCCAGGCCCAAGCAGCGCATTGACCTGGCAACCCACTTCATGATCCAACACAAGGCTTTATAACTTTACACTTTCTTCTATGTATTACTTACTTAATTGATTTGTATATAAGTGAGATGAACTTTCTAGAATATTATTCATTCATTTTGACAATGTTACTTCGGAGAATAATAAAAGAGTTCGACCTTCATCTCTCCTAAATTCCAGGGTTTCCATTATCAATTTCTCCTCGCACAACTCAATCTCTCAACTTAACATGGTATTAGAGTTGAGGAATGAATGATCCTCGATCTACTATTTTGATCGATGGTACCCTCATTGACCGTCGAGTTCTAGGCACTGCCTAGGTCATCAAACTCAGTGCCCCAGACAGTGCAAGGCATTGTCTAAGGCATCATCCTCAGCGCCCTAGACAGTGCGAGGCACTGTAGTTTTGACGCCTCTGATGGTGCCTTGCACAGTTAGTTTGGCGCCCCTAATAGTGCCTCACACCGAAGTTGTTTATCCGAGCTACTTTTATTTTCCTCCTCAATTTTGGGATGTATTCACTTATTTAAAAGTCCTACCTTGTTCCCCCACACCCCAAACACGAAACCTACTCTAGAAAGGGAAGCTCTCAAGAACCTAACTTCCCCAAGGTCCCTCCATCATCCAAACTAAGTTCTAACGATTATTCTAAGTTAATTTCAATTCTCCAACACCTTATTAACATGGGTAAATCCTTCAAATCATTAGATATTTGATCAAGACATTATTGTTCAGAAAAGAAACCATAGAACTCGAATTCAAGAGGATTGAACTTCAAAAAGGTAATGTCTCAACTCCCTAATCATTTATAACTATGAATTGATGAGTTTTGGGAGAATAGTAAATGGGTTTTACAAAAGAGAACCATATGAACTATGCTAGGATTTTGGGTTGTTGACTTATGATTATTATAAACATTTAGGTGATGAGAAATGGTGTTACTTACATCTATTTGGGATTGTAGAATCACCTAGAAATAGTAGAACGAGAACTTGGTGAGAAAGGTGTTAGTTACATCTATTTGGTGATACGCTTAAAGGGAAAGAGTCCAGGTATGTGAGGCTAACTCTCTATGTTTAGGAATGTTAATAATTCACCCTACACTATGTTTTCTTTACGACGTTACTAATTGCCTCAGAACTATAGTTAAGCCTTGTTCCTTGAATAGTTGCAAACTTCTATTCTCTAGCTGCATAACTCGTTCATGACTTTTATTCTGAACATTCTGAGCTCAGTGTGTATTCAATATAGACTTGGGTTTGATTCCCCCGAGTCTCATTATAGCTTACTCAACATGTCATAAATAGTTGAAGTGTCAGTTTTCATAATCAGTTCAACAATACATGTCTCAATCTAGTCCTATTCAGTATTCCAGTATCATGTAACTCAATATGATTCAGTATTTCAGCATCACATATTGCAGTATAATTCTCAGGTCCTGATTTTAAATCCCTGAATGTTGAACACCTGCATTTGGGCATGAGGCCGTAGTTTATATGCTTTATGCATATTTGGCCCTGAGGCTGTAGTTTATGCTTTATGCGTGTTTGGGCTTGAGGCCGTAGTTGATGCTTTATGCATTTTTGGGCCTGAGGCCGTAGCTATGTATACGTATACTTCGGCCTGAGGCCATAGCTTGTGCACATATATATTGGGCCCGAGGCCGTAGTTTATTCAGATAAACAGGTTGTTCATCATTCAGAAGAGGGAGTATTCATATCCTTACTTTCCTTTGTTCATTTCAGTTATCAGTCATCAATTACCAGTTATCATTTCAGTTTCAGTTTCAGCAGTTATCATTTATCAGTTATCATTTCAGTTATCAGTTATTAGTTATCATTTCAGTTTTCTATTATCACTTCTCAATTATCAGCTCAGTTTCAGTTTCAGTATTTACAGTTCTTTCTTTCAGTTTCTTTATATACCAGTGCAATTCAAATGTACTGACGTCCCTTTTGCCCGGGGCCTACATCTCATAATGCAGCCAATGATTTACATATTGACGATTCAGAGCACTAGGATTCTCGTACCAGCTATTGGGTGAGCCCTAGTTCTTTCGGGGCATTATCATTACTTTAGTCTTCCAGTAGTTATAGACAGCTGGCGTTTTCAGTATTTCATGTTAAAAAATGTTGCTACATATATGTTTCAAACTTATATTAGTGTTTCCGCATTTGATTTATATCATTCAGACTTTCAGTATATCCGCATGTGCTAGTTTATCTTTCGCATTCAGTATGTTATGATATCAAATGTTGATTTAGTCAGCTAGTTGGTTCGCTCGGTTACATGTAGTCAGGCACCGAGTGCCGTGTTACGTCCAGGCCCTGGTTCGGGGCATGACACTACATATCCCTGGTGTTACGGGAATCAGGTCGTGTGTATTTCTGGATCCAACGGAGAACGAAACCGATGGAGATGTTATAAGAGTGGTCGTATATTTCAAAAGGATCTTTTGGGTAGGGTAGTATCGTAAGTGATGGATAATTTTAGGTGGGGTCATGAATGCAAATTAGACGTTACAAATGTACGAGACAGATATTTGAATGGTTAAAAGGTATAATTGCTGATCATCGGTTACGTTTAAAGGATATGAACGTTGTGAACAAAAATCGGAGCGAGAATTGCTCCTGTTTGTAGAATGGTTACCTCCCGATCACCTACAAAACTTAAAACACGATGCGCACGAATATATGGGGTTATTGCGTAATCTAAACATGATGCAGATCCCTTTAGACTATGAGAGTTGTCCTTGGACTATGAGGATGATGTGCTTAGACTATGATGTCCTGAGCCATGAAGTATATGATAAGGGATTCGCCGGCCATAGAATGGTGTCCTCGGGCCATGAGGATGGTGCCTTTGAACTATGATGCCTTTGAATAATGATATGCAATTTTGAGAGATCCTTAGGCCATGGCATGATGTCTTCGGGCTATGAGGATGATGCCCTCAGACTATGACGCCTTCGGACAATATGGCAATGTTTCAGCCCATGAGAAGCAAAGATGCAGCGATATCGATCGTTTGATAGAGGAAACAGATAATGCTTAGTCATATGTAAGAATGAGACGAGATAAGGTTTAGTCTTGTATGAGATGGGGGCAGTGCTTATCCCGATGCAAAGAGCAGAGAAAATGTTTAGTCTCATGCAAGGAAAGGCAATTCCTAGCCTTATGTAACAATGGAAGCCATGCTTAGTCTCGTTCAAGGAATGGAGACAGTGCTTAGTCTTATGTAAGGAAAGGCAGTGCTTAGCCTTATGCAATGATGGAAGCAATGCTTCGCCTCGTGTAAGGAATGGAGACAATTCTTAGCCTCATGCAAGGAAAGGAGACAGTTCTTAGTCTCTGGAAATGAAAGTCAATGCTTAACCTTATGCAATAATGGAGGCAATGCTTAGCCTCATGCAAGAAATGGAGACAGTATTTAGTCTCATGAAAGGAAAGGCAATGCTTAGCCTTATGCAATACTGGAGGCAATGCTTAGCCTTATGCAAGAAATGGAGACAGTGTTTAGTTTCATGCAAAGAAAGGCAGTGCTTAGCCTTATGCAATGTGGAGGCGGTGCTTAGTATCATGCAAAGAATGGAGACAGTTCTTAGTCTCATGCAAGGAAAGGCAGCATTTAGCCCTATGCAAGGAGCAGAGACAATGTTTAGTATCATTCAAAAGAAAGTAGTGCTTAGCCTTATTTAATGATGAGGGCAGTGCTTAGACCTATGCAAGAAAAGCAATGACTGAATGCAAGAGAATAAAGCATTTCTTAGCTTGATGTGTCTGCGTTTGGTGACCTTTATCGTTGTGAAGATAGTGATCTTGATATGTGTATGTGTTTGCGGACGTTCCTGTTATGTTCATTGTGCCTGCATCCAAAGAAAAATCATGAGTTTTACGGGGGAAAGGTTGGTTCGTGCTCTCGATTTCTTGCTTCGCCTTTGCTTTTGTCTGAAGTCCCTGCTTGAGTTACCTCGAGTAACGTCTAGATGCTATATAAACAAAAATTTTGAAAAACATGCATTTGATAAATTATTTATGAAAATGCAGTTGTTTGAAATATGTGATAATTCTGAGTCAAGGAGGTCGCAATGCCTCAAAAGCGTGCCCCTAGTTTAAGTGCATACTTCCTGCATACATTCCTTGGCGATTTCAAACATGATGGGGTCGGGCAACCTCAAGATCATGCCCCAGTTTCTAACCATAAGGGGCATGAAGATTTTATTATGATGTGACCAAACCCACAGGGCTGGCTACATATCCCCTCTTAAATGTGAATCAGGTCAAGCATAGTTCAGTTACATCAAAGAGAAAGTGTGAACATAATCTTAAACATAGTATCTCTTGACTGTGTCCGAATTGATAGGTTTTGGCCAAATCTCTCCTTCCATTTCTGCAAGTATAAGTGCTCCTCCTGTTAATACTCAATGAACCATGTAAGGGCCTTGCTAGTTAGGTGAAAATTTTCCCTTTGCTTCATCCTGATGTGGGAAGATCCGTTTCAACACCAATTGCCCTGGTGTGAATTGCCTTGACCTGAACTTTTTATTGAAAGCCCTTACCATTCTGTTCTGGTATAGTTGACCATGACTTACTGCGTTCATTCTTTTTCCATCAATGAGAGCTAGTTGTTCATACCGGCTCCGCACCCACTCTGCATCGCTGAGCTCGACTTCCAGTATGATTCTTAAGGAAGGGATTTCTACTTCGTCAGGAATAACAGCTTCAGTACCGTAAACTAGTAGATAGGGTTGCGCCAGTGGATGTACGAACAATGGTGCGATACCCAAGCAAAGCAAACGGTAGCTTCTCGTGCCATTGTTTGTAATTGTCTACCATTTTCCTCAATATCTTCTTGATATTTTTGTTGGAGTCTTTTACGGCTCCATTCATTTGTGGCCTGTATGTTGTAGAGTTCCGATGCTTGATCTTGAATGTTTCACACATGGCTTTCATCAAGTCACTGTTGAGATTGGCGGCATTGTCAGTAATGATTGATTCAGGCACTCCAAATCGGCAAATGATGCGGTCCCGAACAAAATCTTCTACGACCTTCTTAGTTACAACCTTATAGGGTGCGGCTTCAACCCGTTTTGTGAAGTAGTCTATAGCCACCAGAATGATCCTATGTCCGTTTGAAGCAGCGGGTTCGATTGGTCCGATGACATCCATACCCTAAGAAGAGAAGGGCCAGGGAGAACTTGTCGCATTGAGTTCGTTGGGCGGCACTCGTATCATATCAGCATGTATCTGGCATTGATGACACTTATTGAACATATTTGATGCAGTCTGTTTCCATAGTCATCTAGAAATATCCTGCTCTTAGTATCTTCTTGGCCAGAACGAAACCATTCATGTGGGGTCCACAAGTTCCGTCATGTATTTCCTCAAGCAATCTAGAAGCCTCATTGGCATCGACGCATCGCAACAGTCCCAAATCAGGAGTCCTTTTATATAGAATTCCCCCACTTCGGAAGAAATGGTTGGCCAATTTTCAAAGCGTGCGCTTCTGAGTGTGTGTAGCGTGCTCTAGATATTCTCCCTTTTCTAAGTATTTCATGATGTCGTGGAACCACGGATTTCCGTCAGTTTCTTCCTCCACATGAGCACAAGAAGCTGGCTGCTTATGAATTCCTATTGGGATAGGATAGATGAAATTATTATCTGGGTGTTGTATCATGGAGGATAAAGTGGCTAATGCATCTACAAACTCATTCTGAATCCTTGGAACATGCTTGAACTCTATCTTTGTGAATCTCTTGATCAGCTCTTGTACACAGTGCAAGTATTGCAATATTTTGGTTTTCTTCGTAGCTCATTCTCCTAGAACCTGGTGTAGATCTGAATCTCCGATTACCAGCAACTCCTGAACGTTCATATCAATGGCCAACCTGAGTCCCAGGATGTAGGCCTCATATTCTGCCATATTTTTGGTGCACGAAAACATGAGCTTTGCGGATACAGGATAGTGCTGACCGGTTTCTGATACTAAGATGGCTCTGATACCCACTACTTTGAAGATTGCTGCTCCGTCGAAGAACATCCTCCAACCATCGTATGCCTCGGTAATATCTTCTTCTACAAACGATACCTCGTCGTCGGGAAAATACATTTTCAATGGTTCGTATTCTCCGTCTACGGGATTTTTTGCCAAGTGATCCGCCAATGCTTGTCCTTTGACTGCCTTCTGAGTTACATACACGATGTCGAACTCACTCAATAATATTTGCCAGTTTGCTAACTTACTCGTAGGCATGGGTTTCTGAAAGATGTATTTTAGCGGATCCATTCTTTATATGAGATATGTATTGTACGCTCAAAAATAATGTCTCAACTTCTGGGCTGTCCATCTCAGAGCACAGCAGGTGCGTTCTAATAAGAAATATTGAGCTTCGTAAGGCGTGAACTTTTTGCTTAGATAATATATCGCCTACTCCTTCCTTCCAGTTTCATCATGTTGTCCTAGAACACAACCAAAGGCCCCATCCATCACAGACAGATAAAACAGCAAGGGTCTTCCTGGTTCTGGTGGGACCAACACGAGCGGTTTGGATAAATACTCTTTGATTTTGTCGAAGGCTTTCTAACATTCTTCAGTCCATCTTGTTGCAGCATCTTTCCTCAGCATTCTGAAGATTGGCTCACATATCACCGTTGATTGTGCTATAAAACGACAGATATAATTGAGGCGCCCTAGAAAACTCATCACATCTTTCTTATTCTTTAGCGGTGGCAAGTCTTGGATAGCTTTGATTTTTGACGGGTCTAACTCGATACCTCGGTAACTGACAATAAAGCCTAACAACTTTCCAGCAGGGACTCTGAAGGCACATTTTGTAGGGTTCAACTTCAAGTTGTATTTTTGAAGCCGATCGAAAATTTTCTTCAGGTCTGCTATGTGATCCGAACTCCTTTTAGATTTGATGATAACATCTTCCACGTACACTTTTATTTCCTTGTGTATCATGTCGTGGAAGATAGCCATCATGGCCCTCATGTAGGTGGCACCAGCATTCATCAAACCAAACTGCATCATTTTATAGCAATATATTCCCCATGGTGTGATAAAAGCGGTCTTTTTGGCATCCTCTTCATCCATCCAAATCTGGTGGTATCCTGCGAAACAATCCACAAAGGATTGGAGTTCATGCTTGGCACAGTTGTCAATCAGCTTGTGTATATTGGGCGGCGGGAAATCATCCTTAGGACTTGCTCAAACCAGTTATATCGCCGTAAGACCATGCAAATATATCCTCATACTCCTTTAGGAACCTGATATACCCTTCTTTCTCTGACGGTTATAGATGAATGCTTATACGAGTTTCCTTGACTGTTTCAGAATCCCCTAAGTTAACGGCCTCAGTTTCCTCCAAATTAGACTTAGGTTCGTTTTCAAAATTCTCTACTTCTTTGTTGATTTTCAGGTATTATATCATCTTCCAGATCTTCCGAATCACTGGCCCTTTTGTTGTGTTGTCTCATTACATGTCACAGTTGTAGGTTCATCGGGATATGTAATAATTATGTTGAAAAAAATGTAGAAAGATAATAATAAATATGAAAAGCAGTAATGCATTAAAACTTTATAATGTCAACAAATATGACTCGATGGCTCGAGTAATTATTTTAAAACAAAATACTGAAAATGTCTTAAATGCTCAAAACTATTTGAAAGTAATTCATGCTAATTTGCCTGGTTACCCAGGAACTCGGCGAGCCCGGGACGGTGCAGCGGTCCAGTTTTTTAGAACAGCTCCCTCTTCCATTGTCTGAATGGTAAGGTCTTCCTCTTCCTCCTCCTTGACGATTGCACTGCAGTCCATGTCTTCTTCATCTAGAAACAACTCCTTCATGCCGGCCAAAACCTCATCTTCCTCAGATGCACACATCATGTCAGCCTGATGGAATGTCTGGTGCAGCGATGGTACAGGTTGTTCCAGTGGATAACAAGGGGCAGGCCATGGTGGTGTCCAATCCTGATATTCGTTCCAAGTATATTCATATCCGATTCCAAAGGTCGTGCCATGGTATTGTGGTTGTACGGGTTTGGTGATCCCCTAAATCTTTTTTCCAGGACCTTTGCCTGGTTCATATCCCGTCCACAGCAATATGCTTTCTATATTCTTGCTCCACCATCAGTCCTTTTTAATTGTGTTCACCCATTCAATGCGGTGATATATTTCTCCACCCAATTTCCTCCTATTTTCGATGACTGGAACGGTCTGGTTGGTGTAGATGGGGTTGCTTCAATCTCCATGAATGAGCACCTCCTGATGATTTCACTCAAACTTCACATCCTGGTGCAGAGTTGAAGCCACTGACCCGGCTGCATGTATCCATGGTCGTCCCAACAATATATTGTAAGTAGCAGATATATCTAGCACTTGGAACTCAACATCGAACCAAGTTGGACCCATCTGTAGATCAAGGTTGATCTCTCCGATAGTGACTCTCTGAGATCTATCGAACGCCTTCACGTTCATACTTTCTATTCGTATCTCATGCAGACCTTTACCCAATCTCTTTAGAGTGGACAGCGGGCATAAGTTCAGACTCAAACCTCCATTTATCAAGACCCTAGCAATGAACTTATGATGTGCCGGGAAACTTCAGCACATATTGATACTATTTGATTAGAAATTGCTTGTTCCACTTGCTAATTATCATGATATTTACTTAGTTTTCGTGTAATTTCAGTACATGGATGAAAGAAACCCAAAAGCGTGAAAAGCAGTCCCAAAAGCCGTTCAAAGGCAAGAAAAGAGATCAACAATACAGCAGAAGCAATTCTGCGACTGCAAAGTGGATATGCGAGTCGCAGAATTGGAAATTTGATCGCAAAGTCGGGCAGAACTTCAAGCCGAAGTTAAAGGAAGAATGTTGTCAACAATGCGACCGCAGAATGGAAATGCTAATCGCATTCTCATCACAGACACGGACAGAGTTTGAGGTGGAAAATAGAAGGGAATCACGATCGCATTCTGCGATCGCAGAATCATTCTGCGAACTGCATCCTAAAGTGGATAGGAAGGAGAATCCCAGGTGAAGCCTGCGACACAAGATGACGATTCTGTGGACCGCATTCCTGTTATGCGACAGGAATGCGATCGCAGACGGAAAAGTCGGCCAGAAGTTATTTCAGTTCGCCTCGATTTTTGGGCCTCTATAAATAGCCTCTCTAGGGTTATGTGCAAGGAGTCTTGTCAGATTTAAGAGTGCAAAATAGTGCTTTTGGTTATTTTCAAATTGGGAGAGATTTTTGGGTGATCAAAACTTGGAAATCCATATTGTTGTAAGATGAATTCAACTTTTATTAATTGTTCTTTAGTTTTCAATATGTGTAGCTAAATTTTAATACTGAGGTTGTGAACCCTAGATGGGTGGAATGTTATTGAATAATTGATATTGCTTCCAATTTTGAAAGAATCTTGATGGTTATTTATTTCTCGTTCATAATTAAATCGTTAGTGGTTGCAAACATTAACGGGTGCCAATCTACGCTATTGAACCTTGGAAAAGGGAGGTAGGGTTTGGTAGAAATAAGTAACGACGATTCAAGGCTTTAACCCTTGTTTAACAAAATCACTTAGGAATAAGAGGATGTTAAGTCGGCGAATGATTGGGTATTCTTAATTTCGACTCTAATGTATTCGGGAGGATCATAAGAGGATACGTTATCTAAATATTGGAAAATATCAGATATCGCACTAGTAAGAACCAATTGCATATCAAGAGCGGATGTTAATATCAATATCAATACATTGTACTACATTAGGGGGAGCACAACCTTAGTATCTCGACTTCATAACTTTATTCAACTATTCTTTTCAAGCTGCAATTATTAGTTTAATTTTCTTTAAGTACTCAACATCAATTTATTTTATTTGGTTACTTGATCGAATTAAGACTAAGTGAAATACTACATTAATCAGATATTTGTTTCACGCCTATTCCCTGTGGGATTCGACCCCAACCTAGTTGGGTTACTATATTTGACATCGATCGCCTACACTATTATTAAGGTGTAATTTGAGCGGATCAAATTTTGGCGCCGTTGCCGGGGACTACGGTTTTGAAATTTCTGATTAGTGTATATTTTGCTATAAGTCTAATTCCACTTGATTGCACGTTGTTTATTTTGGTGATTGTAGGCAGGAAAATATGGCAGAGCATATAGATGATGTGGATGTGGCAAACGAAGAGAATCCGTTTGCTGACATTGAGGAATACATTGAAGACACCAATGCTATAGTACCTCCAGCTGTAGGTGCTGCTACATTCAAAGTTGAACATAGGCTGATTTTGATGCTAAAAGCTGAGGGATATTTCAGAAACTCTACTAATGATGATCCAACACAGCACCTCAGGAACTTTTTGGGTGTTTGTGCAACGCACAAGCAGAATAATGTCTCCGATGATGCATTGCGGCTCAGATGTTTTAAGTACTCATTAGCTGGAGATGCGAGAAAATGGCTGCAAAATCTTCCGCCAAATTCCATCCATTCTTGGCCTGAGTTGGTCCGGGCTTTCTTGTCGAAGTGGTTTCCACAAAGCAAGAAATCAGAGCTCCAGGATAAAATATTTTTCTTCAAACAACTTGCCGGGTGAACAGCTGCACGAAGCATGGGAACGATTCAAGTTATATTTGGTGAGGTCGCCAAACCATGGCTTTCCAGACTCCATTTTGCTGGAAAAGTTTTACATGGGTTTGGATCCTATGAACCAATCGATAGCAAAAAATGCCGTAGTTGGTTCTTTTATGGATAAGACTTTCTCTAGAGTCACTCAGATTCTGGACACGATGGCTAAACATAATCAAGATTGGCATTCTGAGGACAATACAGGTGGCATTACAATTGGGTCTCCTTCCATGAGCAATTTGATCAAAGAAAACCAAGAAAGAGACCAAGTGATCGCTGAACTTGCTACTAACGTAAATGTCTTGACAAAGCTATTCACTGAAAATCAGAAGAAAAAAATTAATGTAGTAGAGGATGTGTTACCAATACACAGTGAAGAATTTGAAGACGCAAATTTTGTCAACAACACTCATGGTGGTTATCAAAGGCAGCCCTACCAGGGTCAAGCAACACAAAATCATTGGAGACCAAACCCACAAGGGCAAGGTTCCCAACAATGGCGGAGTGATCCGAATGGACCTAGTCAGGGTAATTGGAACAACAGCAACCATTTTCCAAATCGGAGTTCCAATCCTTATGTTCCTCCGAAAGGGATTATTCAAATCAGGGATCATCTAGCGAATCTAAATTGGAGAGTATGCTCGAGAGGATAATACAAAACCAAGAGAAGTCAGATACCTCAATGAAGAACATGACTGAATTGGTTGGCTCCCACACAGCAGCTATCCAAAATTTGGAATTGCAAATGAGGGATCTCTCTCGCGAGCAATATCCACCGCAAAAAAGGACGCTTCCTAGCGATACGATTGCAAATACTAAAGGAAGTGGAAGTGGTCCAACTGCTCACATTATGGCTGTCACGACGAGGAGTGGTAAGACACTACAGGGTAAAGATGCTGCTGAAGATTTTCAGAAGGAGATTGGAAGAGAAATGGTTGCTGAAAGAAGTAATGTTACTGAGGTAGGTAAAAATCCAGAAATTGTTGTGGACACAGAGGATATTCAGGAAGAGGTAAAGGATAAGGCCGAAGAAACACCAATTGTTCTTCCACCGATTCCTAGACCGCCTCCACCATTTCCCCAGAGACTTACAAGGAGAGTTGACGATAGCAAATTTGAGAAGTTTTATGACATTCTCAAGCAGCTATCAGTCAATATACCTTTCTTGGAAGCTTTCCAAGAAATGTCGGGGTTTGCCAAATACTTGAAGGACTTGATCACTAAAAAGAGAACCACCAGGAATGAAGTGGTCGATGTAACTCACAGAGTAAGCTCTATCATAACAACAAACCAGATCCAGAAGAAGGAGGATCCAGGAGCTTTCACTATTCCGTGTACTATTGGAGTACGCAATTTTGCTAAGGCCTTGTGTGATAATGGAGCCAGTATAAATCTAATGCCTTTAGCCATTTACAAACAAGCCGGGCTAGATTTCCAAGGCCGACTAGCATGAGATTGCAGATGGCTGATCGATCTATCAAGAGACCAGTGGGTATTGTGGACGATATGATTGTTAAGGTTGGAAAATTTCATATTCCAGCCGATTTTGTTATCCTTGATTGTGCAGTAGACAAGGAAATCCCCATTATTTTGGGAAGACCCTTCTTAGCTACGGGAAGAGCTCTCATGGACTCGGAACGTAATGAAATAAAGTTCCGGGTCAATAATGAAGAAGTTACTTTTCAAGCTAGCAAGGGGATGAAGATGCCAGCTGAATATGAAAACATTTCTTTAATCGGTATTATTGATGAAGTTGATGAAGCAGTGGATATAAAAATTGAAGAGCAGTGTTTTGGTGAGGCCCTAGCGGCCATATTGGTGAATTTTGATGGGAACGATTTGGATGGTTTCATGGAATCAGTAAATGC
>MCJB01027354.1:131560-190188 GCA_002018475.1 Nicotiana obtusifolia
ATTGAACCTTGGAAAAGGGAGGTAGGGTTTGGTAGAAATAAGTAACGACGATTCAAGGCTTTAACCCTTGTTTAACAAAATCACTTAGGAATAAGAGGAATTTAAGTCGGCGAATGATTGGGTATTCTTAATTTCGACTCTAATGTATTCGGGAGGATCATAAGAGGATACGTTATCTAAATATTGGAAAATATCAGATATCGCACTAGTAAGAACCAATTGCATATCAAGAGCGGATGTTAATATCAATATCAATACATTGTACTACATTAGGGGGAGCACAACCTTAGTATCTCGACTTCATAACTTTATTCAACTATTCTTTTCAAGCTGCAATTATTAGTTTAATTTTCTTTAAGTACTCAACATCAATTTATTTTATTTGGTTACTTGATCGAATTAAGACTAAGTGAAATACTACATTAATCAGATATTTGTTTCACGCCTATTCCCTGTGGGATTCGACCCCAACCTAGTTGGGTTACTATATTTGACATCGATCGCTTACACTATTATTAAGGTGTAATTTGAGCGGATCAACTTATCCTCGAATTGCACTATTGTGACTCAGTCCTTCTGGTGGTAACTCATCTTCGTGAAAAGTGATTTTGTGGCTCTCCAGTACCTGTCCGACCATGTTAGCCATCTTTCCACTAGTGATGCCGGCAGGCACATAAGCTTCACTTAACACCTTCAACAAAGCACTCTTGTGCACGTCTGAGTTTTGCAATAGTGATAAGATGGATATCTGAGCAGGAGTCTTGTTCAGGTGGTCAACAACATAGTACTCCCTTGCTTGTATCTTCCTCCAGAGATCGTCAGTGCCAGTCTCAACAACAGGCGGCTTAGGTGCAGCTTCCTTGCTTGTTCCTCCCAGATTCTCGGGTGTGTAAACTCTGCCAGTCCTAGTCATACCTTGCGCGGCACCTGTTTCTCCCATTTTGGCTTTTCCTTTCTCCTTGCTTCTGCAACATAATCCCACAGGATGACATCAGCCTCGTAAGATGGTGTGGGAGCTACCATTACAGTGAAGGGCGTAGTTATCTCAACTTCAAATGGCGCCTGGGTTTGTACCACAACTGGCGTGAGGGTGACTGAGGATGTTTTAATAGCGTCTCCCTCTTGAATGAGTCTAATGGACCCTTCCTGATCCCACTCTTCATCAGTTTCTATCACGTTCACTCCCTCACCTCTGTGATTTGGGAAAGGGTTGTTACAAACATTTGGTGCAGCTTCCTTTGCTTGTATAACCTTGGTATCGATCAGCGTCTGAATATTGTCTTTCAAAGTGCGGCACTCCTCAATGCTATGACCCTTCATGCCTGAATGATAAGAACATGTTTTGTTGGGGTTGATCCATTGGGAGGGATTTTCCACAACAACAGCACGATAGGGGTGACACAACCAGCAACCTTCAATCTCTCATATAATTGGGCTTTGGGTTCAACAGTTGGGATGTATTGTCTAGGTGGTCTGCAGTCGAAATTTGGACGTGGCTTTGGGTAGTTTTAGCGGGTGGGTAAAGGTGAATGGTAATATGCAGGTTGAATGTTGTAGGTATGGTAGGTGGTGGCACGGTATTGGTATTTTGGTGGTGAGGGATGATATATGGGTGGAGGTGTTTGGTATGTGAGGGGAGACTTAGGGCCCTAGGCTACCATCACGGCACCCACTTCTTTCTTCTTTGAGATACCTCCTGATTACCAAGCTTTATTCGTGGCTTGCCACGCCTCGAAATTAGTTACCATCCCGCTCTTGATTCCTTCTTCTATTCTTTCTCCTAACTTGATGATGTCGGAGAACTTGTGATTTTCGATGGCCATCAACCTTTCGTAATATTGCGGATCTTGAGCCCTAACAAAGAACTTGTTCATTTGTTCTTCTTCAAGCCTTACCTTTATAGCCTCTGATCTCCAACGAGTAGCATACTCGCGGAAGGTTTCTGTAGGCTTCTTCTTGAGGTTCTGAATGTAAAAAATGTCCCGCGCGTTTTCCGTGTTGAACCCGAACCTATCCATGAAATCAAATGCCATATTCACCCAATTAACCCACTTCTTTGAATTTTGATTGATATACCAAGACAAAGCGTCTCCTGTAAGGCTTTGCATGAATAGTTTCATGCGGATTTGTTCATTCTTACCTACTCCTACAAGCTTGTCGTAGTATGTTCTCAGATGCACCTTAGGATCACCAGTACCATCAAAAGTTTCAAAATTGGGAGGTTTGTAACCCTCCGGCGGTTCCACATCCAGCTGAATACACAGGTCCTCATAGTTTAGACCTTCAACGCCTTTCCCACCTTCAACACTCTAGACTCTTCCTGTGAGCTTCTTGAGTTCCTCTTCCATGTTTTAATGAGCAGGTCCTCCTAAGTTGGTTCGGGTATGTATAGGTTTGCTGCGGTGTATGGGGTAAGGTTTTCACGTATATCAGATTGATTTGATGAGTTCCTGGAACTTGGGTATACGGGTGATTGTTGGTCGAGTTTTGGGGATCGGGAGTAGGTTGTGGTACGTTTTGGAGAGTGTGATAAGTGGTGGTTTGCGGGTATTGAGTTGGCTGATGGTGTTGTTGTTGAGGGGTTGGCACTGGAGGCAGGTTAAGGTTCTGGGAAGGTCCAGGATTATGATACTGGTGTTGTGCGGAGGATTCAGAACTATGGATGGTGGATTCTAATTTTGTGCGTTTTGTGGTGGTGTTTGGTTCTGGGTAGTCGGGTTTTGCTGGTTGATGTCGGGAACATTAAGAGTAAGAGAGAGGTTTGCCAAATTTCGGACCTGCTCAAGCTCGCCCTGTAGTTCCGGGAGTTTCTGCTCCAAACGTAAGATCAACTCATTCTGCCTCAGAGTACTTTTGCCATCTGAAGTCTCAACGTTTTCTGCCACAGCAGCATTGTCTTTCCTGATACCACTTAAATCATTCATTTTTTCTTTGCCCTTGCTTTTACTTTTTCGGTCTCTTAGTGGTAGAGGAGGTGGAGGACCTCTGGATCTATTGTGGTATGCTGATGATGTCAGTATGCACGAACCAACCTTTGGGAATAGGATTAATCAAAAATAAAGAAAAATCCAAAAGGTAACCAAGTCAGTAAGGTGAAATGAAAGAGTGTTCACAATATTTAAACATGTCTCACAAAGTCTTGCAATAATTCGCGTCCTAATTTGGGGGCCTCATTATGCCTTAGGTAAGCTTAAGTGACACATAGACTTGGGAAAATTGGTGCCAACATTTGCTTCATTTCATTAATGCGAAAATGAGTCAAAACAAACTTTTACTAAATCGATGATAGTATAATAAAGTTACTAATGGCATTTAGCCTTATTACATCGAAATCTATTCTAAGCTAGAAAGCAGTAAAAAGCATCATCTCCTAATCTACTGGGTCCATGAAGGAACTTCTCCATGCTTGGCTCTTTTGACCCCATCAATTAGATTTCCCAGATCGCGCATATCTAACAGTAAGTAAGCCTTCGCCAGATTTCCTCCTTCATCGTCGTCCATGCCTTGAGAATCCAAGAGTCTCTTTCTCATCTACCCTTCTAGTTCCATCAGTCCTTGTTCCAGGTATTCCAATCTTTCTGTTGACTTAGTGGCAATCTCCTTCCATTCCCTTATTGCTTCTATGTTTACTTTGTATTGCTCCAAATATTTAGCTTCGGACTCGAACACCCTTTTGTGTAGCCTCTTGTACTTAACTTGTGCCTCAGCCACTTCATCTATAACCCTATCTTTCAGCTTGACTCCCGGCTTGATGTTCCCCGCTACGTCATCTTCTAGCCATGACAGATAGTAGTATACATGACCGACGCGATACCTATCTGGATCAATAGTTTCCCCTTCCACAATGATCTTTTGGTTCGACATATGTTGCGCTTCGAACTTGAACGGAATGACATCTCCCTTGAAATCTGCCTTGTACTAGACCATATTGGAAACCCGAGGTATGACTTGTTTTCTTCCATCTTGTCCCATTACCCTTATTGGAGCATAAGGGTAGATACCTTGCAGCCCAATCAGCACCAAGTGAGTAGTCCCCTTCGATTTGATGATGAACTCACTACTAGAAAACCATTCAAACATCCAATGCACCTGCTCGTCTGTCAGATTGCTGAAGAAACGCACCTAACTTACAGCATTTCAAGGCTTTGCAAACCTGTCTAGAATAAACGTTATTTTCTTTGGGTGATGGTTAGCTATGTAGTCATTTAGTGGCCTTCGCAGAAGCTGTTGACGATACTCGCCCTTCCAGAAGCCAGACTTGCAGCAATAGATTACAACCCTCAAAGTGTCTAAATCCCTGCTTGCACCGATCTAGAGCGCGGCATATTTCAGCTAAGATTATTGGGATGATAGTATAAGTTTTCCCTTCCATTCCATCCATTAAGATCCTGGCGACCATGGCTAAGTGAGGAAGCAGACAATGAACTCATAAACCCGGCAGTGCACCCATCCTAAGGAAGTAATGGCTAGTTCTTCATTGTAAAGACAATATGACTTGCTATGCCCATATCGCTCGTAGAGGAACTCAAAAGGATGTATGATTTCTTTAGACACGGCAGTTCATCATTGTTCTTAAAACCCAACATTTTTAGAAAACCACGGGGAATACGATTCTCTAGTACCAATAATCCCGGACTATCCCATGGCAACTTGGCGAACCTCCTATTTCTTCTAGGATAGGAGTCATTTCTATATTGCCAAATCAGAAAATAACTTTTTTCTCGACCCAAAACATGGTAGCGGCCTCGATCAGCTCCCTGTTTGGTTGAATATTCAACAAAGATGGCAGGTTACCAAGGACTCTCCTCACATGATTCTTGTCACAAGGCGCAAGGTCTTTCCACAAGTCAAGTAGCAAAGGCGGGATATTCTAGACCATACTGAACCTCGAGATTTTGTGCTTCATTTTCTGCAAACAAACAAAGGTTAGCCCTTTTCCCCTCCAGATTTGACTACTTACGCAGTAATGATCAACACGTTGGCACATTTTCTCCAAGTAATGCACATAACATGATAGCGTCCATTGGGACTATGGAAATCCCGTCGGACTTTGGACAAGGCTCATCTTAGTGGGTTGTTGTGTTAACAACGCTTCAACCCGTACTAGGTTTAGCATGAGTTCAAATTGGAGTAGGGTTTCTAGAAGGGTCTAGACTAGTACTCTCAAGTGGACAACTTGAGAAGGAAAAGCACGGGACCGTCAACTGCACCGTTGATCGACTAGTCTACCGCAAATAAGCCTTTTCGATTTAAAAAGGGTGATTTCAGGAAAGCGTGGACACTCATCAAGTGCCGCTATGTTGATAATTGGCACGAGTGGAGTATGATGCGGAGCATGCTTTATGCGAAATAATAACACATTACCAAGTATTTGCATGATAAAAGTACATAAAAGCAGTAAATAAAATAGCAAAGTGAACATGAAGAGAAAAGAGAAGAAAGACAAAAGAGAGAAGTTAGTTTAGCTCATAAAAAAAAAGTGCGAGAACGTAATGAAGCAGGTAGGGAAATAGGGATGCGAGAGTCATAATATAACAGCCTTAGACAAGATGAAGGAGATGGAGAGAGGTCGTACATGTCACAGCAAATAAAGGAGAATAAGGGAATGGATGTGCATGTCATAGCGTTTTAAAACAAATAAAGGCAAATTGAGAAGGGGATGTGCATGTAATAGTAGTTTAATACAAATAGAGGAAAACAAGGAAAGGGATGTGTATGTAATAGCAGTTTAAGACAAAGAAAGTAATCCACATAAGTCAAGTTCATTTTGGTAAAAGCCTAAGTATATCCCCAACGGAGTCGCCATGCTATTGCCCCTCATTTTCTCGCTTTAGTGGGTTTCGACGTGTGACAACTCTTTTAAATCGGTACTAAAAGAGAAGAATCGCCACCTAATAACTTTTTAGGTGCGTTAGGGCATCTATTTGCAAATAATTCTGTTTGACTAGTCTGTGTCACCAAAGAGAAGGTGTTAGACACTCTTCGAGGTCGACAACTGTGGGTCCCGGCCGAACTTTAAACTATGTGGATTATGTAATTAGACTAGGAGATCAAATAAATAAAAGGAAATTTATAAGTAGGAGAGTCTCATTATAACTCATGAGAATCGATACAAAATCTTAATGACTACAAGGATACAACTACATTGATCTATGTTAAATGACTAAGTGTAAATAACGATTTCATAAAGAAAGGAGGGAGGGGACCTAAGTTTTTTAGCCTAAAGGATCACCCAATGCAACATAAATAATACTTCGCAACTCCCTTAAGGTAGGGGTTGCTCATATTATTCAGCAGGCACAGACTATCATCTCCTGCTACCCGATTACTATGTTAAAGTTGTTTACTGAAATGTGCTCTAATTCAATTCTAGGTCGTACCCTATGCGTGCACTACCCGTCCCACACCTATGGCCCAGGGGGCTTTGGACCTCTATTTGGGTAGTTCTAGACTCTTCTTAGGATGCTCAAAATGATAAAACTAGCACACATTCAAAAAACATGTAGGACTACACATAAGTACAATTAAAGGCTCAAGTTAACCTCCCCACATAAACACAAATGCACGCGGGCAGTTAGGCAGTAGACGATTTCAGACGCATTAGAGTCATTAAGTCCTACAGGCGTAGTTTCTATGCAATTCTGATCTCCAGCGTTGTATAGGCAACATTGCAGTTTTAAACTAATGAATTTGGAGATTAAAGGTACTAAAACCTATAGG
The DNA here is from genome assembly GCA_002018475.1 of Nicotiana obtusifolia. Taxonomy (NCBI): domain Eukaryota; kingdom Viridiplantae; phylum Streptophyta; class Magnoliopsida; order Solanales; family Solanaceae; genus Nicotiana; species Nicotiana obtusifolia. The sequence goes on from MCJB01027354.1 coordinate 138,281, forward strand.
CATGACATCTATATGGTTTATGTAACAAAACAGTGAAACGATCTCAGAATTCCGAATTATCAGTGTGGATTTTATAGACATGTGTCTCAAGAAGGTGACAGTATCCTATAGACAGGATTTCTAATAGTTGATAACTATTCTTGAATTTATAACACTTTACTCCTATGGGTATGTCATCTAGGCGGGGCAGTGTAATGAAGACAACAGAAGTAGTTGATTAATAGATTAGGCCCTATAGTCATGATATCTAGATGGGCAGTACATTAAAAATAATAGAAGCAATAGACCGATTGATTATTTGAAGTCCTACAGGCATGTTTTCTAGGTTGACAAAGCAAAACATGCGTTATTGTATCCTATAGGATTGTTGTCTAAGTGTGCACAATAGGAGACCTGGAAACAATTATAGCAAATACTCAAACATGTTTTAGACAATTGAGTGAAGTGTGTGCGATTTCCTGTAAGCATGCTTTCTATGAGTGTGTTAAAAATAGAGCATGTCAAACAAAAATAGCAAACAAATCATGTAGACCCCCTAGGCATGTTTTTTTTACCCTTTCACACAAGTATTAGAATACCCCGCCCCCTTTTTATTAATTCCCAATCATTCATTATACAAATTATTACAGCCTAAATGGAATAAATACATGCCTAATCATAAATGTAAAACAACCCAGCGATGCATCCGGGCCTTCAAATGGCTTTAAAATTCAAGCAGGCCTATATCCCAAGCGGAGATAGTGTGCTCAGAACCACAGTACCAAGAACCAGGTTCAGCAGTCCAAGCCCAACAACAAAACAATTATCTTGCCCATCCATTACCAATTATAGATAATTAAAGCGTGAATGGCAATTCACGCGAACCCCAAATCATTTAAGATAACTCAAATTCTAAGTGGAGCATATGCGCATTTGAACCCTAATACCACAACTAACAAAAGAAAAAATTCTAAACATCCCAAGGATAGATCACACACTTGAACATCACATAAGCACACATAAGATGTAGATGCAGAATACATAGATTGGACATATACAGGGGTTATCAGATTAGCAAACAAGTTCCAGGTAATAGGTTTTTTGGGATACACATGATTTGATTGCAGAAATCTAGCATACAAGAATCTACAAAACAAAGGAGTTAAGCATGAGAATTCAAAGCAAGCAGGGTGATGAATTAGTTTCCAGAAGGTTAACAAGTAGCAATGACATACTAGAGAGACAAGGACTGACAGTGAACTTCACAAGAAAACCTTGACATAAGCATGTGGGGGTAAAGCATAACTAAGATTTGTAAGTCAGTTTCTGGAAAGCAGAAAGTATTTATAAGAAAACCTATTAAGAAATTAAAGGTCAACAATAATGTAAACCCTGCACAACAGCTAATTAGCTTGCAAGTATCTAATTCTAGGAATGCAAGTCTATGACAATTCCATTATACATGCCAAGGATAACACTAGGCATGAAACCGAGCAAACTAGCACTAGCAAGCATGGCCTATAGAACAGTGTTGTAGCGATCAAAATGGTAGTAAGACATGCAACTATAGTATAGTGTTGAGGTTTGCAAGTAGCATAGAAATATGTATTCTGAAAGGTTCAGGATTCACATAAACATGATCATTTTTAAGAAAGTGAGCAGGTAGAATGTTGTATATATGAGTGACTTAGCATGAAGAGGGAAGAATAATTTGGAACAATTTATGAGCAAGTATGAATTACTAGAAAGTTTTAACACAAGAATCCAAAACAAAGTATGAAGATACACTCATACCAGGCATTGATCAGGTTTAACATTTGAATCAGGCAAACATACAAAGATCAAGAATAACCTTAGGTAACTACTCATGATTCTAAGATTAGAACCTAAATAGAATTGGGACATTAAAACTGTAGAAAGACATTAAGACGAACAAGATTGAAAATAAAAGTAGCACGATAGAAAGATCACAGAAGTTTAAGTAACATTTAAGAGGGCCAGAACTTTACTGCACCTAGAAAAGAACAAGCTACCCATCTAGAAGCTTTGGACTTAGGTAATATTAGAACACACAGAATTGTAGAAGAAACATCATCTAGACTGACAGTCAGTAGAATATGTGATAATCATACAACATTAGAAATTCATAAACAGCAGGGAAACTAAGTCAAACAATAGTGGCACACACAATTCACATAGGCACTATCATACAGGAGTGAAGTAAGTTGAATCGTAAAGGTAGAGAACACTAACCAGTTGCAAAGTTAAACGAGCAAAAGAGTGAGGAACTTCGAATATCAATAGTGATTCAGTAGCAGCGATTGAAGGAAGACAGTGGAACCCCAAATCCCCAGTGCTTCAGAGTTCACAAGAGCCTCGAGAAGGGCTTCGAGCAGTGTTTGCACCGGAGGAGGTCGTTTAAGGGTATTGTGGCCTTGGCTTTCAGCCAACCAAGAATTCAACAGTTTCAGAAAATATTCGAGTGTAACAGAGTAAGTGAATGAGTGAAGGAGGAGAACAGTGAGAGTAATAGCAGTAATTGAGGTCCGTCCAAAGGGGAAACTGGGGAGGGGTTATATAGTGGTAGAAATTAAACAAACGAACATGGAAAACAATCAATCAAGCTCAAATAAAAAAAGAAGAATATCGCATGCAATCAATAATAGAATCCATAAAAGAAAAATCGGAATCCAAACCCTAGTTGGAATCGAACTCAGGGCAAATTGTTCAGAAGCCCTAATCACGGTGGAATCAACGAAGATATACCATATACAAGAGAGATTTTTCTCTTCTCCAGTGTATAAAGCCACAATCATACCCAGAACCATAGAATCAAAGCTGGATTTGTGAGAATCGAACTTGCCATAAGTGCAATGGTGACGAAAGCTACCATAAATGAGTGGTAGTAGCAGGAAAGGTAAGTACAACCCGCGTATGAACGCGTATAAGGAAAGAACAAGAAAGGATATCCATGGTCGGCTAGGGTTTAGCGTAAGAGTGGAGAGATGAGAGAATGCAGATCTGGCTAGGTGGGGGGGAAATGGTCTCTAGGGTTTGGGGTGAAGGATATAAGGAGAGTGAGGTTTTTATTTTGGACCGTTGATCATTTGAGATCAACGACCAAGATTAAAAGAAGTTGGGGCGAGTCTAAAAATGGGTCCAGACCGGTTTAGTTGTATGGTTGTTTGGTTTGGACTTCTGAAGGGTGAAATGAATGGGCTCGGTGCCCTGGGCTTGTTTTGGTCCGAAAATTAGCGTTGTATTGGGTTGGAATTTAAATACACAAAATTCATAAAAAATAAATTATAAAAAATGAATAATAAATAAATAAAAATTTTATTTGTGCAGTAAAATATTTGAAAATAACAGCTTAACATTATAAAGATATGAGAATGCTATTTTAGTATGAATAATATAATAAATACAACTATGTATAAATATAGGCTATTATTACAAAATTATGCAAAATAGCTTTTGACCACAAATATAATTATATAAAGTAAGGTAAAATATCATGGGACATATATGTGGATGCAAATAATAAATTTGAACGATTAAGTCATCATAAAATAATTTAAAGGGGTAATTAATACATATTCAGGTGATTAAAATGCAAGAAAACATCAATTTAAAGCTTTAAAAATTATTAAAAAAATTATAGAAAATATTTGTGTAACTTTTGTAAATTAAATAATGATGTAAAATGATATTTTAAAAGTATATATAAACTATTTTAAAAATATGAGGGCAAAATTGGGTATCAACAGACAGTTAACCCTCCAACCTATTTGAATGATTTTGTTTGCTCTTTTGCTCTACTCTCATCATCTGTTTCTATGAATCCCAAGGTTTCTACCTCTGATTTGCACATGCTTGAGCCTCAATTTTACCAGCAGGTTGCTGCTCATCCTGCTTGACAAGAAGCCATGCTAAAGGAATTTGAGGCTCTTGAGGCCAACCATACCTGAGACATTATCCCTCTGCCTTCTCATAAGAAAATTATCCCCTGTAAGTGGATCTACAAGATAAAGCAGAAATATGACGGTTCTATTAATAGGTATAAGGCTAGACTTGTCACTAGGGGTGACACTCAAAAGGAAGGCATTGATTACACTGAGACTTTCTCTCCAGTTATCAAGCTTACTACTGTCAAATGTCTCCTTTCTCTTAGTGTCAAGATTCATTGGATTGTTTTTCAGCTTGATGTCAATAATGCCTTTTTCTATGATGATCTACATGAGGAGGTGTACATGAAGATACCCCTGGTCTTCAGATTTCTTCTTACCCTTCATCTACTACTTCTCCTCTGGTTTGTAGGCTCAGGAAGTCCTTATATAGCCAGAAGCAGGCTTCCAGGCAGTGGTTTTCTAAATTATCTGATGCCTTGCTCTCTAAAGGCTACATTGCTATAGAAAATGATTACTTCCAGTTTACTAAGTCCTCTGGTGATTTTATGGTTACCTTGGTGGTCTACGTCGATGATATTCTCTTAGATAGTGCTGATATTGTTGAAATGACAGCCTTAAACAATTTTGGATGCCTAATTCAAGATCAAAGACTTGAGTCTGGTCCACTATTTTTTGGGTTTAGAAATCTCTTCTCATTCTGATGGTTATGTTATGCATCAACACAAGTACACCTCAGATTTATTGGATGAATTCAAGTGTTCTCACTTATCTCCTGTTGCCACTCCTCTAGATCCCTCAATCAAGTTGTTTGTTGATATGGGTAATCTCCTCCCAAATCCCAGCATTTATAAAAGATTGGTTGGGAAATTAAATTTTTTGCAACACCCCAAACCTGACATTGCCTATTCTGTCTAGCATTTAAGTCAATTTTTACAGTCTCTCAGGGTCCCTCATATGCTGGCTAGGTTACATGTTTTGAGATACTTAATGTCTGTCCCAGCTTAAGAGATTTTGTTGACTAATTCTCCTGATCTCTTTCTCATTGCCTTTTCTGATTCTGACGGGGCTACAGGTGCTTTTTCTAGGAGATCTATTACAGGTTATTTCATTACTCTTGGTGGCTGCCCTATATCTTGAAAAAGCAAGAAACAACCTACTATCTCTCCTTCCTCTACAGAAACAGAGTATAGGGCTTTGAGTAAGATGGTGGTTGAGGTATCTTGGTTGGTTCGACTACTCAGTGATCTTGCCTTTCTATCACTACCCCTGTGCATGTGTTCTGTGACAGCCAAGTTGCATTACAAATTATCAAGAACTCGGTCTTTCATGAGCGTACAGAGCATATAGAGGTGGACTGTCTCTATGTATGCGGCTGCTTATCTTCTGGGCTGGTGTCTCTCCAATTTGTTCGTAGTTCTGACCAGCTAGCTCACATCCTGACCAAAGCCTTGTATGGCCCTCTTCACTACACACTTTTGGGCAAGCTTAGGGTGTTTTCATCCTCCAGCTTGAGGGGGGATGTTAACAGAAGCCCAATTCTGCAATATAGTCTAGGCCCAAGCACTGCATTGACCCAGCAGCGCACTTCATGACCCACCACAAATCTTTATAACTTTATACTTTAGTCCATGTATTACGTACTTAATTGATTTGTATATAAGTGAGATGAACTTTCTAGAATATTATTCATTCGTTTTGACAATATAACTTCGGAGAGTAATAAAGAGTTCGACCTTCTTTTTTCCTAAATTCTAAGGTTCCATTATCAATTGCTCCTCCCACGGCTCAATCTCTCAACTTAACATTGTGGGCCCAAATTTTTTAAATAATAGGTACTCAATTATTTTTAATCTCCTCTTGATAATATAGAACCGTTGCTGAATTCATGGAATTTATGAAAACATGAAGCGAAACTTTTTACTACTACGTTACTTTAAAGCATGTCTCAACTTGGTCTGTGTGGGCTTGCTCACGTTGCTGGTACTAAATCCTGAGGTTTATACTTTATAGTAAGTTAACAATTAGCATAAAACTTGTTAATTCATAATAAATCAATCATCATAATACGTTAATCTAAAGCAGGTTGTGTGCAGAAGGTATGACGAAGGTACACTAACTTGCTTGATCTGTTAGTCTTCTAGATCTAGATCTGTTATGCCTTTTATGTTTTTGATATTTTTGCTTTGTTTGCTCTATGTTTAGGATATGACAAAAATATAGCAATACCAGTTGCATATTAATGCTATTGTTCTCTAGTTTATGGGGCTTTTGGTTTTAGATAAAGTAGAATGACATCAAGAGTTTAAACAATGAACACGTGATAATTATGAATAAGTACAGACATACTAGCCAAGGGAGAAAGAGCTAGTAAGAAGATAAAGATCACTTCTAGCCTATATATATATATATATATATATATATATCCTGAGAGCATCTATATAATACCATTTCCCGAATATATAAACCCAGTTGAGAAAGGAGTGACATTACTTCAGGAGAAATTCAAAAATAGTCAGATTTACAAGTGGTAATTGAAAAATAGTTACAGTTTCAAAAGTAATCGAAATTTAGCCACTTTTCATGTAAAGATAAATTTGAACTAAAATACTGCTCAAAATCCGGAAAGTATTCCAGCATAATACACTGGAGTTCCAATTTTTACATGTGAACTTCCAGCATAATATACTGTCCAGCATAATATGCTGAAAATTCATACACAAGTGCTCCAATCTCCAATATATTATGCTGGAATTTTCTGTGTTTTGGAGTTCCAGTATATTATGCTGGAAGTTCATACGCAGGTGCACCAACTCTAGTATATTATACTGGAACTTTTCGTTTTGCAGCAAAATAGTGACTATTTTCTAATGACTTTGTAAACTGACTATTTTTCAACTATCAGTCTAAAAACTGACTAGTTCGTGCTATTTTCATCATTACTTCCACTAAGGGCCTAAATCTCGATCAAAAGAATCTTAGGCCCACTAACGGCCCAACATTAAAACAAATGCCAAAGTACGCGGGAAAAACTTGGGGCAAATTCCAAAATCGGGCTTCTTACACTTTTAGCGTGAAAATAGCATGGGTTGGCCAGTTTTCGTACTGGTAATTGAGAAATTGTCAGCATTTGCAAAGTCATTAAAAAAAAGCCACTATTTTGCTACAACACGAAAAGTTCCAGCATAATATACTGGAGATTGATGCACCTGTGTATGAACTTCCAGCATATTATGCTGGAACTCCAGCACACGGAAAGTTCCAGCATAATATACTGGAGGTTGGAGCACCTGTGTATGAACTTCCAGCATATTATGCTGGAACTCCAGTATATTGTGCTAGAAGTTCACATGTAAAAAATTCGAACTCCAGTATATTATGCTGGAATATTTTTCGGATATTAAACAGTATTTTCGTTCAAATTTATTTTTACATAAAAAGTGGCTAAATTTTGATTACTTTTTAAACTATGGTTATTTTTCAATTACCACTTGTCTATTTTTGAATTTCAACCATTTTTAGCCCACGCCATCAACTATTTACATTCGATAGTCAAAGCTATGTATAAAATTTGTATAATCTTTGTATATTACACACAGAATGTATATATATACAGATATACAAAAAATATACTTTTTTCGGCTATTATTTTAAAAGCGGCTATGCAGTGTCATTTTTCAAAAACTTACATAACAAAAATCAGCTTTCTGAAAATAAAAAGTAAGAAAGAAATTTCATTTATTTTATTAGGAATTTGAAGACGAAATAGTCCACCGCGCCCAGAAGAATAGAAGAAATTTAGACAAAAGGAATAGATGTTCAAGAAAGGATGTATTATCTTTTTGCTAGAAAAAAATGCATCTATAATAATGTTATTATTGGGGAGATAGCTGCAATGTTCAAGAAAGGATGTATTATCTTTTTACTAAAAAAAATTCATCTATAATAATGTTATTATTGGGGAGATAGCTGCAATTTTCGAAAAAGAAATATCAAATGTTAGTTTAGCTTAAGAATTCAAGACTTAATCAATTTAGTCAAACACAAAGCAAAAAAAATAAATTTAACTTTCAAAGGTGAAGACTAAAGTGTGTATCACCTAATCCGTCACTGAAAATATAACAACTTAAGATATTATCATACGAATGTTAACTACATAAATGAGATCTCAAGGGTCTTATTAGCCCTTCGATTTTAATTTACCAAAATTGACTAGGAATTATCAGTATCTTCCTTCTTAGTTCTTTTTTATCACTTAAAATTCAATGCACGAATTGTGAGCGGATCAATTTTATTGTATCACATTTATAGGTGAAAATAGCGCAAGCTAGTCAGCTTTCAAATTGGTAATTGAAAAATAGTCATCATTTGCAAAGTCATTAAAAAATAGTCACTATTTTGCTGCAATACGGAAATTTTCAGCATAATATACTGGAGATGGTGTACCTATGTATGAACTTCCAGCATATCATGCTGGAACTCCAACACACGAAAAATTCTAGCATAATATACTGGAGATTGGAGCACTTGTGTATGAACTTCCAGCATATTATGTTGGACCAGTATATTATACTAGAATTTCTGTATATTATGCTGGAAGTCGAGTATATTATGCTGGAAGTCCAGTATATTATTCTGGAACTGCAGTATATTATGCTAGAAGTCCAGTATATTATACTGGAACTCAAGTATATTATGCTGGAATATTTTTCATATTTTGAACAATGTTTTCATTCAGATTTATCTTTTACATGTAAAGTGGCTAAATTTTGATTACTTTTGAAACTGTAGCTATTTTTCAATTACCACTTGTAAATCTGACTATTTTTGAATTTCTCCCCATTTATACTCTTATGCATTCATACATATATAAGAACTAAATTCTAAATCAAGTTTGAGAAGCGGCGTATCCAACTTATATAAAGCTTTTTCAGATAAAGTAGTCATTTTTTAACATGGTATTTAATTATTATTTAGTATTTTTAATGCTAAGCACAAATAGCCACTACTTTATTAAAATTAATATAAAAAGATGTCTTTACCGTTTCTTCATGAGTGTTGTGTAAATATTAAGGACATGGTATCCTTAACTTTTACACAGCACTCATGAAGTTAAGGACATGATGGCCTAAAGTTTAACAACAGAAAGTGCAAAAACAGGACACTTTGTCCTTAATATTTAACAACACTCATGAAGTTAAGGACATCGTGTCCTTAATATTTACACAATACTCATGAAGTTAAGGACATTATGTCCTTAACATTTACACTGCACACATGAAGTTTAGGACATCATGTCCTTAACATTCATACTGCACATAAGAAGTTAAGGACATGATGGTCTTAAAGTTTAACAACAGAAGGTGCAAATACATGACATTTTATCCTTAATATTTACACAGCACTCATGAAGTTAAGAACATCATGTCCTTAATATTTACACAACACGTATGAAGTTATAAGGACACTAATGATAGGATGTCCTAAAGTTTAAAACAGAAGGTGCTAATTCAGGACATTTTGTCCTTAATATTTACACAGCACTCATGAAGTTAAGGACACTATGTCTAGCACAGGGGTATTTTCATCCGAGCGGGTAAAATTTTATTAAAGCACTAACTAAAGTAATTACATTTTAAACAGTAGCTTAAGAGTAAATACAACTCTAATTAGTGGCTAACTGTGCACTTCCTCCTTAAATAAACACTGGTTTGTTTAAAGGATTTTTACACAAATAGTCGTCCGGATTTACTGTTTTTTTTCTGACCCATATATATAGATTATATAATAATTATACATGACTATATATAATACATGAATTATATTTATATTATATATTTATCGATTATTTTAAATTTAAATAATTGGATGAACGCTAATTAGGTTTTTTCTTATTTTTAAATCAAGTTTTGAGTGACTTTTGGTTAGATAGTTCACCTAAACGATTGCATGAGAATTCTTCTCTTATTGTTATGACTTATGCCTACTCTTGTAGCACAAAATCCTCAACTATCTACCAGTATTATTTAAGCATGTCAAATTCATTTTACTTTCTTTTTGCCTTGTTTTACGTCATCATGCACTAAGTTTCTACGAAATATAAGTAGAAATTAAGGCAATATGAAGGTGGATAGGCAGTTGAGCAAGTATTTAATTACAAAATGATTTAGTGAAAGGGCTAGTAGTGGGGATTTAAAATTTAAAGTTTATGAGTTTTTACGGTAATTTTAAGTTAATATATAATAATGGATAACTTGGTTAAATATTTATAGGTTTAGGGTTAAGGTTAATTTATTGTAGTAGAGACTAGAGAAGGCAGTAAAATTACTTATTTGAGTATTCTTTCAGCTTATTTTTTTTCTTCTTATGATAAGAATTGTTGTTGTAATTGGCTTGACTCTTGTATTTAATAGTATGAGTTATGTTGGCTTGACTCTTGTTATGATACTAATTGTTGTTGTTATTGGCTTGACTCATCTGTTGTACTTCATGTTGTCAAATTATGCAGTTTTACTATATGATTTAAAAGCTTAAAACTGTTGAGATTACAGTAATTTGAAAAATTATTACTAAGCTTTTAATAACACATGCACCTTTAGAAATGATGCGTGTTGCAAGAATATTAAGATCCCTAAACACTTTGACAAACTATTTGTAATCTTAAAAAATAATAATAATAATAATAATAATAATACTTCAGCATGTTTGAGCACATGTTATTCCTAACATAAAATGTGCGCTTGATCCATTGTTCTTGAAAAATGTGTCACATAATGTCATGTCTTATTTTACCATATATTACGGCGTGAAAAATCATAAATATCATTTTGTGTTACCTCTGTTAATACCAGAGGTGAAGGTACATATGCCGAACAATGGTCAGTCGAACGCTCTTCTTAAAAAAATTAATTGTAAATATAAAGTTAAACAGTTAAATATGATTTTTTTTTATATGTATATTAATTTTTGAATACTCTTAGCCTAATTCCTAGTTTCATCACTGCAATTAATACACCGATATATTAATGTGATACAAATAGTCACAAACAAATTAAACTGGCAATACACTTTGTTGATTCAAATGATAAAAATTCAATTTTGCTAAAGAAAGATAATGGAAAAAGAAAACAGACATATATAAACGAACACCTGAACCACATACATATTCTACTGTTTATCACATTGTGTTGGTACAAATGATAACGTCTCCTTATCAAGATCATGAATCACAAGCATATTTTGTTGCTGAACATTTCCAAAAATGGACATTCCACTTGAACTTCCCATGGCCAAACAAGCAACTCCCATACTTGAATCAGCAATCATGTAATTGTCAGCAGGCAAATCCAAGTCTGCACCTTCAAAATGGAAAACCAATTTGGGAACCTCTATATTGTTTGTGTTTGAAGGCAAAGTGAAGCATAAATCCAGTCCTGTTGAGCTGGAGTCATCCACTGGAAGGTTTATCTGCACTTAATTTCACATATAGCAACGTTATATATTATAACAGTAAAGTCACATAACTATTTTTGTATTAATTGAACTTAATTTACCCACTACAACAATAAAATCACTAAGTTTTAAAACCCACTATAATGATAAAACCTACCCATCAATGTGATTTTCTGTTATGATGAGTAATTTTTTGTAATTTTATTGTTATAGTTGGTAAATTTCAATTACTTTAATATAAAAAAACAGTTTTAATTATAGCTTTTCTATTTAGTGGTACGGATAGGACTTTTACCACGGGGATACAGAATATAAAAGAAAAATACGAAAAAGTCAAGGGTATTCAACATTTAATATATATATATATATAAATAATTTGACTTTATATAAATAAAGTAATCTTCCGACAAAGGCAGTTTGGACCCCCTTCTTGCCTGGTACCATTACAATGAGTCAGGGGCGGATCCAGAATTTAAACTCTATGGGTTCAATTTTTAAGATTTTAGCATTGAACTTATGGGTTCATATCTACTATTTTTGTAATTTTAACAAGTTTTTACATATAAACTTTTACTTTACGTTTCGATTGAACCCGTCATTGCCACACTACATCCGCGGCTATAATGAGTAAAATTCAGCGGTTAAACCCTAAATTAACCAATTTACCTGTGAAGAGAACTCTTTCTTGAGAAGTTTAAATGCACTTTCTTCTAAGTATGTTATGGTTGTCCCAGAGTCTATTATTACTCCTCCACTGCCATCTTGGTTGAGTAAAAATGTGGATTTCTTGATAGGCAATCGAGTGTCTCCCACAGATATTCCTTCTAAGGAAAGATAATAAAAAGATGGTTGTGAAGGATTTTTCACTAGTGGGGTTGTGATTATATTGGAATAATCATCATTGGCCACTGATCCCATAAGTAGTGTGCTGCTAATTTTGCTATTAGCATCATCATTAATAGAGGTTAAACAATAGGAAAATTTGGGCATTTGGAGTTGAGAAACAAGTGATAATGGACCTCTCCCTAGCCCAACTAGACCAGCACCTTGACTAAATCCACTGCCTTCATTGTCATTTCCACATCCAAATGCAACATTTGGAATGGAAATTTTGCCAAAAGTGAATGTTTCACTAGCTAAAAAGCCTTCACTTGATGAATAATCACCATATGTGTACATATATTCACAGCTACTATCCTCACAAGATGACATTGGCAATGCTTCACAAAGTTTGTTAGAACATGAAATCTTGGAAAAAGTGGATGATTTTGATGGATCAAAAATAGGTGTGGATTGATCAAAACACTCTTTACAAGGCTTGCATTGAGTCCAAATTAAATCACTTCCAGTGTCCATTATAGCATTATAGGTTTCACTTGGACTGCCAATAGATATTTGCATGAGAAACTCACCATTTCCTGCATGGATTGTAGACTTTACATTATCAGAGTCATCTTTGGCTGTTGTTGTTGCCAAATTATTAGCCATTAGGTTTAACCTTTGAAGTCTCGATTTCCCTCGTGCCATCGCGCGTTGTAAGCGCTCGAATTTGGTGAAATTCCCACCTGAATCAACATGTTTTAGACTCACCTTGAATCCCTTTTGGTTGTTTAGAGCATGCCTTGATGTTGAATTGATCACTGGCAGATTAACAAACAAGACTGACACAAGAAGAAACAGGATGGAATTGGCAAAGTTTGATGAAAACATGTTGCGAATCCTCTCGTATTACGGTTGAATACTCCTCGCAATTCTCCCTTTAACACCAACGGAGAACTGTGTCTCACGACGTTCTAAACCAAGATTAAATAAGATGGAACATTTCAATAAATATATGTATACATAGGAAATTGATGGAGGAAAAGGTCTGAAGGTAGACAAAACTATGTATCAAACGTACACTTAAAAAGGGAAAACAAAAGAGAGCATTGTAAAAAACGAGGTGACAGAAATGGAGAAAAAGGTGGAGATTCAAGTGAGATATTACTAAATTCGAGCCATTTCAACATCAAGGGAAGGTGAGTTATCAACTTAATACCACACCAATGGATGGTTGTTGGGGATGACAAGAAAATGGGATGAAGTGTCAGATATTCTTTTCTATTTTAATAATTTGAAGAAATTCACCTAATAGCCGGTTGAGGTACAATATAAGTACAAGTCATGTATTATATGTGTCATATATAATCAATCTATAACTATGTATACTGACTAGAAAAAGGAAATGATAAATTCGGCGGCCGATAGGATATTTGTGTAAATGTACCTTATAATTAACAGGCAATGTGGTTGTTATTATTCTAAATCATAATAGAGTTCTCTTATTTATTACGTAGTAATAATTCTCGAAAGTTATTGAAACTTCTCTTTGAAGGAACTTGTTAAATGGAGTAAGATTCAAGACCTAGGGTTACATTAGCAAGTTAGAGAAATATAAATAGGGTACGACCAAAGTAGATTATTTTGGATTTATTATGTAAGAATAATTTTTTTCTCATTAATAGCACATGTACTATTTATCTAGTTAACACACAAATTCATTCTAATTAATTGGTGGATAGGAAATAATAATGCTAGCTAGTGTTTGTTCCTAAAACTTTGCGTTACCAATTTAGGTGGCGCATCTTAATTCTTAACCATTGGCCTGATTGGCTTGAGTTAGTAATGAATATAACATCACACATTTAACCTACCACCTTGAAAATAAAAGGGTTCGAATGATACCAAAAGACGAATAATAGATGTTTTCTTCTCCTTTTTTGCTTCTCGTCAATTAATGAGATGATCTTCTTAAAAGAAAGTTAGAGGAAGTTGGTGGACTAACTCTTTATCAATGATAATAAATCTTAGAAAAAAGTGTGGTTGGAGTTCTAGGGGGGGATGTGGTGTTTACTTGTTTTGTCCTCCAAGTCTTGTTCGATTGAAGATAAAAAGTAATGCCTACATATTGCGTAGGTAGGATTATTGAGCATAAGTACAAATAGCATTATATTCTTTACGATGATACATAATTATATTATTGTATATCAAAAGCGAGAAAGTAAAAACTTAGATTTTTCGAGGAATCGTTTGATACATGAGAGAAGAATAATAATTTCGGGATAAAATTTAGAATTAATTTTATTTATGTTTGGTTTGGGGTACTAATTAATTCGGGGATAATTTTACACCAAAACAGTAAAAATAGTTATCCTATATAAAAGATGGGATAACTAATTTTATGATATATCCCATCTTATGAGATATTCCGCCATTGTACCAAACCCCGTAGCTATCACTGGAAGGCACTTGGAAATACTTTCTTTTCTTCGTTTGTGATAACACAGCAGGAGCTTAAATTTTGCTCGAAAATTTTATTTCATAGTGAGAAAATCATTTTCATCTTTTTCATTTATTTTCCTAAAACCGAGTAATAAGAGAATAGGAAACTATTTCTGCTTTCCATTTTCATTATCATGTCATTTTATTCTTCAGACTATTTTTGTTTTTTTTTTAATTTTCTCTGGAAGTTTTAAGCCATTTATTCTTATCATTATCTCTAAGTAATAGGGATGGTAATGGGGTAGGGCAAGAGCAAGGCAGGGCAAAGGTTAAACGGGACGGAACAGGACGGGTCAAAACTGCAAATTTTAAAATATTAAACAGGGCAGGGCAGGGCAGGTAGTAGGGCAAGCTTTCCATATGATCTGGTTTAATATTTGATGGGTAACATTAGTGAAAATTTTGCGCCTTTTCTGTTACGAAACCCATGCGTCCTGGTACATCTTATTCTTATTGGGTTATATTGGTCATGATGATTTACCATTTTATTTTGCTAACTAAGTACTCTAAAGCTTCCTTGGTTGAGAAAATATATTGCTACAAGCCTACAGGTCTTGAGGTTGAAGGTACTTTGTTTTATTCCAATTTCTATAATTTTCTTTTAGGCCTAATCGTTAATTACAGGTAAAAGCTTCAGGTTTGGTTAGAAAAACATTAGATGGTTATTACAAAAGCTGAAAGGACAATCTCAATATTTCTTTTCAATTTGTGTAGTTTATTGACTTGATGCAGTAATTTTCTAATGCCATGCGATTGGATATGGTTAATTGCTCATTATGCTACTGTTAACTGAATAGAAAATTGCAATACTCCAGTGCTAGAAATGCAATGAGCCAATGACTGCTTCCAAAGTGTATTGAACAGTTTACTCATTTACTTGGGCTAAAGCATTAATATAAGGGAATTTACTCTTTAATAAACTACTACTCCCTCCGGTCCACAATAAGTGATCAATTTGCCTATTTCATTTTGGTCCAAAATAAGTTTTAATTTTTATAATCAAGAACAAATTTAATTTGTTTTTCCAAAATTACCCTTATGTACGTATCCCTAAAAAATCTTTTACTCTTCACATTAAATATGCTGCAACATTTAATTAAAGGTACTTTAGTTACACTAACTTTTTTGTCTAGAATTTTATATTTTCTTAATGGGTGTGCCCAAGGCAAATTGGTCACTTATTATGAATCGGAGGGAGTATATAACATTGATAAAAGTCACATTTTATTCAACTGATATACATAAATAACTCCTATTGACATGTCAATTGTAATGTCTCAATAGAGTTGAAATATTTTTTTTTTAAATTAAAAAAAAGCATATTGCAAAGTGAAAAAAAAAATAAAGAATTAATAAACGGAGCGGGGCGTGACGAGACAAAATTTAAAAAAATGCTAAATAGGGCAGGGCAGGTTAAGATGTCAGCGGGGCAAGACTTGCCTTAACCCGCCCACCCTACTAGGTAACTCTCAAACCATGGAAGCTAATCATGTGTTTCTTCCTTTACTTGTTTGCGTTTTGCTTTGCCAGGTCAAGATACTTGAAGCAATTGGCATTCTTTACTTACAAATGGATTTAGCATATTTTGATTGAGTTGAGGCCATCAGTGTGATTGGAATTGCCAAACAACAAGGCAAATGAGAATAACTTTTGAATCAACGGAATCTAACAGTATCATGGGCAAAAGTGATACTGTGAAATACTTCGAAAGTTTTATGTGTCACATGAATCGAATAACAGTAGAACTAAACGTATTTCTGGCCCCTGTGACTGTGAACTAAATGAATAAATAGATGAAATCAAGAAACAATTGAACTAGCAGTTCGAACAAAACATTAGAAGAATAAAAGTCATATGGGCTCACAAAGACTCTTGACTAAAAAGTAAAAGAAGAGATAATTATATCAAAGTAGTTCCGGTGATGCCATAAACAAAAAGTTCAACATAGACGCACCAGATACAGGGAGAGAGCAACTCTGACTAGGTAACTCTAAGACGAGGCAGCAAACCACAACATCTTGCGTTGACCACATCAAACCAATCTCCATAAGATCAAAGTTTAGCTTTTTCTCTTTTGCCTATCTACTATCTAGTACCAATAAAGGGAGTAAATATTCCCTAGCAGTTCAACAAATACATATTGGATTAACTTCAGAAGTCATGACAAAACTTTCACCAATCCGTCATGGCTCCATTTGTCCCCTCTAGGTTTACAAAATACAGTGATTAACAGCATTAGCCATGAACTGCAGATGTAGAAACTCTTGGAAGTCGAGCTTAGCAGATGTAGAAACCAGCGATGAAGACTTTGGGTTGAGCCATGGCAATATCATATTGGTGGAGTGAACTTCTGAAATTTAGCAAAATCCTGGCTCTACAACTCTGCATGAAAGGCACACAATGTTGAATGTCTTTATTCATAAGACGTGAGCAAGAATATATCTTTAGATTGTGCTTATAGACCAATGGGCCTAGATTTATTTTTGCTCAATAGTTTCATCAGATTTTCTTCCTCTTCAAGTTTTTTCCTTAGAGCAGCCTCCTCCTTTTGTCTTTGAATGAGCTCCAACTCCCGAAGTCGTTCTTCCTCTTTTCGCTGCTGCTCCAGAGCCTCTCTCCTTTGAGCCTCTTGTACCCTCCTCCTGTTCTCCTCAAGCATTTTGTCCAGCTCCTCTCTTTCTTTTCGTGCTTTTTCCTGTTTAATCCAGTGTTATGTTAGAAAAAATGCTACTTAAAGGTTCAAAGATACTGTATATTTAGACAGAGCATGAAAGTTCAATCTTCATGAAATGGAATGACGAGAAACTGCCTTGGAATTGTTAGAAGGAGGAACAAGATTCATAAAAGGAAGAAATCTAGCAGATGTGCTCTCTAAGGTTGAACTAACAAGTAGATTTTCAAAGTAATTATAGACAGGAGGTCTGTGGAGTAAATCAGTGAACCCCATGCCCAAACCTCTTCCAAGAAAAGCTGCTACGAAAGCACAAGTAGAACAAAGAAGAACTAAACCTTCCCTGCTTCCTTCCACATCCAAATTAAGTATTGATAAGTTTTAACTTTTAGTAAAAATCGTAATATCTTTCTATAAAATCTCATCTCATAAAAATAAGATGACAAAAAAGAAAAGTAAAAAAGCAGAGAATATAATGATTAGTAAAATATCAACAAAAGGTCAAGAGTCAATAACCGGCAAGAGAAACTTACCTCTTTTAGCCTTGCCTCGGTAAGAGCAGCTTGCTTTTCTCTTTCAAGCCGAATTACAACATCTTCAAACAGTTTTCTGTGACCACCTTCTATTCGTCTCTCAATTTCCAGCCTAACTTCCTCTGAACATAACTTATCGTCCACCCTTTTCCTTATTTCTTCCTCCAATCTCTTTGCAGTTTCGTCTTCTAATTGCTTGACTTCTGCCTCTAGCTGTTGCCTGAAAATTATTCAATCAATTCAAAATACAGCGGGCACATGAAATAAAAGCTCAACCCTTCAGCAATTCCCAAGTTTGAAAAAAAAAATACAAGTACGTCAAGCAAGATACATGCTACATCTACATATTTTGAAATATAATGGCCTGGAATGCCAAGAAATATCACCAGATCAAGATGCAAGATGAAAATATTTGGCACATTAGGACCCAAAGACGATCAGGTCATTAACTCCTCTACTAATAACCCAACAGGCCAAAAGTCGACAATGATTGAAGACAATGCTAAGACTTTTTGTACAAATATGTTAACATGAGCAGTAATTTCATAAAAGCACACAACGAATAACTCCACAATGACATATAAGTACCAAAATAAATACCTTTCACGATTACACAAACAGTGACTGGTCTAGCTAAAGTTACGGGTTCATCTAAATCAGTAGCTTTGGTTTAGACTCTGGAACATGTATTTTAAAACCGCACTAAATAAATAATATTATAGATTTCGAACCCAGTAATTAGATGGAATGTGGTAAAATTCCGAATCCGAATCCGAACCCATAGAGTTCAAATCCTATTCGCCTCTGCACTCTCTCTCTCTCTCTCTCTCTCTCTCTCTCTCTCTCTCTCTATATATATATATATATATATATATATATATATATATATATATATTTGTTTACATTTTACTTACTATTAACTTCTTTAACTTAAAGGCTAAATATAACCTCCAGAAAGCAACTTAAGAATATAGACTCATAGCCACAGGAAAATCTTGAAGGCATCACATCTAACAAACCTTTTCTTTTCTTCTTCCTCTTTTTTCAATTTTTCTGCAGCACTTTTACGCTCAGTGGACGTAAGACTGGGACTTCGAGACTTGGGTATAGGAGACTCTGAGGAACTATGACTTCGTCGTCTCCTGTGACGCCTAGTTGTTGGGGACCGACTTCTTTTGCGTCTTGCATCTGGTGAACGGCTCCGACGGCGAGTACCAGAGCGACTTCTTCTCCTGTAAAACAGAGCAACAATAACTTGAAATGCATATATGTGATAATGAGAAGGTCAAAGCCAACTTCAATGAAATCCACCACTAAATATAAGCTATCCCATGTGGTTCACTGTCACAACCTTCTTGTTGCAGAAACATAAAATCTTATTGATGTATTAAAAGATCACAAGGTAATATGACAAGCAGTCCTCTGAAGAGGAGAATCGAAATACACAAAAATAACAAAGCTTTACAATGTGAAAGTGGATACATCAAGGACATTTACAACTTTAACCCAAGGGTGTGGCCAAATGGGTGCAAACCTTTGGAGACCAAGATTTAAATCCTAGTAGAGACAAAAATACTAGGTGATTTTTTCCATCTGCCTAAATATTGGTGGTCAAAGTTACCGAGTACTATACTAGTGGAAGGTAACACGTACTTGGTGGAATAGTCGAAGTGCACACAAACTGGCCCTGACACCAGCATTATAAGAAAAAGGGGCATCTACAGCTTTATATCACATAGAAGTCAGAAAATTTATGTGCTACCTTATAACACACAAGCCGCGTGCATGTACATATATCAGGAAACGTCTATCCTTCCACTCTTTACAAAATAAAGCATACTAATGCCAACAGTTCAGACCCATCTTTAAAGAACCTTCCCTTTAATCTCAAACTGACCAGTGAAGAAGTCATTTAGTGAGGATGGATAAAGATTGTTGCATCCCATATTAAGGAATACTGAAAGCTGCTAAAAAGCGTATAGGCTCAATCGAGTATTTGGAAGATTTGCGGAAGTCTTCTCTGATTCTTTATCTTGTTTCTTTTAATTTCTTGAGCCGAGGCTCTTCGGAAACAGCCTCTCTACCTTCACGAGGTAGGGGTAAGGTCTGCGTACACACTACCCTCCCCAACCCCCACTTGTGGGATTATACTAGGTACGTTATTGTTGTTGTTTCTTTTATTTTCTGGAAATTCAATTTTTCAGAGATGAGATTGTAGTTTTATTCAAATACCTCCTAAAGATGATCCCTTGTTAGTTTTTATTAGTCAGAAGCAAGGAGGCAAAAAGCAATTGTAACAATTTATATTTGAATTTGCAATGCTGAAATTTGAATTATATGCTCATGGAATTGGCTCTAGTATGCTGGATACAGTTGTTTTATTAATGGAGGAAAGTTCCAACGGATTATTATGGTCACATAAATTGAACAAGAAAAGTACAGTTAATTTAAAGTTCAATTCAAACTATTTTAGTTAAGTTTCTATACATTTGAATAGAAATAAAACTAGTCTTTTAAATTAAAGTAAAAATTGCACCTGTTAGGATATACTATTAACCATGTGGTTTGATTATAGTATTATGTTTTATTTATTGGAACAATTGTTTATTTATTTATTCAATTCAATGAAATCTTAATTCAAATAGATCATTTGTTCATATGTGTGCCCTTTACTTATATAGTAGACGATTTAGTGTATGGAGCTTTAGCTCATGCGCGGAAGATTAAATTGTCGGTTCTTGTAAGTTATAAAGTTAATGTTCACAATCAAAGATGAAACTGGGCAAAGCATCTTGATGATTGTAGCATAAGATTAAATTATAATCTATCTTGATTATGGGAATGGTTTAGTTCCGACTTCTTATGCTAGTACATTTTTGTGTATTGAACGGACCAAGTAGAGATAAGTGTTTTTGTACTGAATATATAAAACTACATCTCTAGCTCATTGAATGTTCTTATACTCTTAATCTTGATATAATTATTATGATCAATGTGCTTCGTTCATTATTTTGATTTATTAAAAGGTACGACTCAACTGCGAGTTAATGTATTCCTGGTAAATTGAATAATGACAAAGTGCATTTGTGAAATAATAATTAGTTGATAGAATCCGTGTCTTGACCATTGAGATTGATGATACCCCTTTATGGATGCTTGAAAGTTTTCATGTGAAAACCCTGCAGGTGGATTTTGTATCCGTCACATGAAATAAGTTAAGCGGAAGTATAAAGGATTAAATTAGTCAATAAATTAAATTGTCAGTAATTTAATTTATCTGATTGGTATTTGTAATCTTAACACGGGGAGTTAAATAAGTTTTAATGAATGATTTCGAAATTAAACTGAGGAGTGCAATTACAATTTTCTAGTGGAATAAATTGTAATTTATTGTGGTAGGATTAATTCATTCATATTCCGAATTAATACCACAATAGGAAGCCTCGTTATTAAATCTGTGGTCCCTACTGTGCCTGAATATTCTAGAACGAAGAAATTAAATAAGAAAATAGTATCCTTGGTGGGTTAGGAGACTGCTACACATTTTTGGTACGTAGTAGACTCCTACACGTTTTGGCTACTAAGACTTCAAATATGTTTTGGTCTTAAAGAACCAAAAGGCAGCAAAAACGTGAACATACAAAACAAAAAGGGAAACAAAAAACCTGAAAGGTTTTTAAGAACAAAAAGAAGACAAAAACGTTTATGAAAAAAAAGGTAAAAATCGTGAAAAGAAAAACAGAGTTTAGCTTCTGTTTTTGGCCGGAGAAACTCACAAAAAAGGATACTATTTTTCTTGAACAAAAATACTTGCCACTCAAGTATCACGTTCGGTAGAAATTCAGGATACACAGTAGAAGACCGTAGACCTGGATAGCGCGAATATTATTGAAGATTTGTGCAGTAACTTCAAGAGGTTAGTGTTTCTATCTCGTTAATGATTATGTTTATCTAGTTTACATGTAAGATTATATGGTCTTGGGTGATTGCTTCCGTTGCGTTTATGCCTATTTTCTATCAGCACCTTTTCAACCAAACGGAGATTCAAATTCATATGCGTTAGCTCTAGAGCATAAAAATTTCATTTTTCAATTAAGATTTAATGTAAATTCATAGATGTATAAGAGCTGGAAATTTGGCAAAGAGATTACCTGCTGGAATACGGTGAGCGGCTTCGGTCACGGCGGCTGCGGTGGTTGCTGCGGCGGTGATTCACCGGAGATCGAGACCGAGAGTACCGCCGAGAATACGACGGCGACCGGGATATACTCCGACCCATGATTACATACAGTAGGAAAATCTGAATATTTGCTCAATCGTGAGCTAATTAACGGGTTGGAAAGAATTCTTAGACCCGATTGATTAGCTGCTTGGCCCATCAATATGACCCTTTGTGGCCCAAAAGAAGTATAGAAGTGGCACCACGTAGCCTCTTTTAAGGGCATCATATAAAACATTAGAAAATGACATAAATAGGATATTAAGGGGTGGTCTTTAGCTTTTGACCTTTAGTTATGAGGCATTTAAACTTTAAGTACTTTGTAAATTCGGCTCTTTTTTAAATAGCGATCCTGAAAATGGTTATTTTTGTATAGTTTCAAAAAACATTGGGTTTTGATTATTAAGAGTTTACTTTTGTGTTATTTTTGTTCTTAGTCTCTTATTTTTTTGGTGAGTATTGGACAAGAAATTTTTTTTTTAAAAAAAAAAAAAAAAAAAACAGGAAGAAGCAATCATTAGAAGTTCCTAAGAAAAGAGAGAAGTCCTAAATTAAGAAATTAAACTGTCTGTCCCTAATGCGGTTATGCCTGCTCTCCACATGAAAAAGAAAAGGTTGCGTCGCTCTTCGACATTTTTGGTATGATTATATATCCTTTCTCATTCATTAATTGAAAAATCTTCAATATTCTTTTATATTACTCCTTTCGTTTCAGCTTATTTTAACCTATCTTTAATAACAAAAAATTATAGCCACATAAATGTTATGATATATTTAACATCACAAGTTTTAAGAGAATTAGTTACATAAAAAATATGGCTTGTTTAGCATTGCAAATTTTAATAGTCGTCATTTCTTTCTTAAAGCCTGTTTGGCCAAACTTTTGGGATCCAAAAATACTTTTTTAGGAAATTTGAAGTGTTTTGTTAAGATAATTTTTTTTTTTCTTTTAGCAGCAGCAGAAATGGTTTTACTACCCTTAGGGAAAAACTATAAATTCTAGCTTCTTTCAAGAAGTAAAAATAAGCAATACCATATCCCAATATCATTGCTTTGGTACCTATATTTTATATTAATTAAATATTTAACTTATATTTTAATTGAATTATTTATAATAAATATTTAATTTATTTCTCCCTTTAAATTAATACTAATTGAAAATGTATATTTACTATCATTTTTTATAATTTGATACTCAAAATTACTTTTTGAAAAATGGTCAAACACAATTGACTTATCATATATTACACAAACAGAAGATGCTAATCTCAAAAATTACTTCTTCAAAAAAGTACTTTTGAACAAAAATAGTTTTCAAAATAAACAGCTTTTGGCAGCTTAACCAAATAGACTCTTAACTTATGTGTCCAATCAAATAGGTTTATACAAATTGGAACGGAGGGAGTAATTTTTAAAATGATTATACTTGGACTATTTAACGTGATTTTGCGAAAAATAAGTTATACCGGAAGAAAAAGATTTATATATATGATACTAATTAGTTGAGAATACGTTATAATCATATTAATAATTACTCTAGGTCATATACTTTCTAGGAGTCGTTTAGCGCTATTAGAGATTCTCAATCCAGTAGGAAATATGTAGAATTTCTAGTACTCTTCGTATTTATTTTTATTTTGTATAATATTAATCTGAGATGAATTTAAATGGAAAGTGTCTATTGTTGTTGTTGCATTATTTTTGAACAATGAAAGGAAAAATAACAACAAAAAATATTATTTTTGGATAGAAACAAAAAACTAAAGAAATGCCAAATGCAATTTTGTCTCTTTGACCTTTTGGCATGATTATGAGCCTGTTTTGCTTAGCTGATTAAAAGTAGTTGATAAGCATTATGTGTTGATAAGCAGTTTTATATGCTAAAGCTAATTTAATAAATAAGTATTTGCGTGTTTAATTAAAAATATTAAAGTTATTAATAAGCAGAGGAAGGGTTTAGTAAAAAGTGCAGATAAATAACTTTTTTATAATTAAAATTACTTAATTACCCTTAAAGACGTAACACTAATAAGAAGCTGGTTATTATAAGATTTTTAATTTCAGTATGATTCATATACAAAGAAAATTTACCTTCGGTTCGAACTTGATTAGATAAATATGATTTGTGGCTGATTTTGGCTTATAAGTGTTGGGAATAACCCCCTCCCCTCCCCCCTCCACAGTAAATAATATTCATGGTAATAAAAATTGAATAATAATGTGGTTCCGAGATACGGTAACCAACAAGAATAAAAGAGTGAAAACGACACCAAAATTTTTAAGTGGAAACCCCTTTTGAATAAGGGAGAAAATTCACGACCTTGAGAGGAGCAACTTATATCACTACAACAAGAAATTTTGTACTTTGTAGGCCCAAGTAAAACACTCCAAATACCACTACAACACTCAAAAAATAATCATCTTTCGATGTTCTCACCTCACTACAATATCGCTCACACTCTCTATTTTCCTCATAGACTATTTTGTTATACCCTATCTAATGCCCCACTCTTCTTTCTCTCTTTCTGATGGTGTATTGAAATAAATGAAAGAGGTTTTCTTTTTATAATAGAAAAATACGTAGCCTCCAAAAATGCTGCAGGGGAAGCTTTCAATTCTCCTCCATTTATTTCCAAACTTGGAGCCAAAGTAATCATTGGCACATGCCTATTGCAAATGGGATAGACCCCACAATCTCCCCCTCCAGTCCCATTCATCTGAATAAGGTAACACCGGGCTTCTAGTTTGAGTGCATGCCAGCAAGAACTTTGCATAGCTTGAACTTATCGCTTTATACCACTTTGGTCAGCATATCTGAATGATTCTCACTTGTAGGGATCTTCTTGACCTGCATAGATCAATCCTCCATCTTTTCTCGAATCTACTGATATCTCACGTCAATATGCTTCGTTCTTGCATGATACATGGTATTTTTGCTCAGTTATATTGTACTTTGACTGTTACAATAAACTATATATTCCTTCTGGTGTAATCAAGTTCTTGAAGAAACCGTTTCAGTCATACCATCTCCTTGTCAGCTTCAGTAGCGGCAATATAATATGCTTTAGTTTTAGAGAGTGCAATACACTTCTACTACTTCGACTACCATGATATAGCTCTCCTTGAAAATGAGAACAAGTATCATGTAGTGGATTTTCTATTATCAAGGTGTCCTACAATATTAGAATCTGTATAGCCCTTCAAGATTGGATCAGATCCTCCGAAACACAAACAATCTCCTAAGGTACCTCTTAGGTACCAGAGTATCCACTTGGCTGCTTCCCGATGCTCCTTTCCAAAATTTTCAAGGAACCTGCTAACAACACCAACTGCATGAGAAATATCAGATCTAGTGCATACCATTGCATACGTCAAGCTTTTGACTGCTGAAGAATAAAGAACTCTAGCCACGTTCTCTTTCTCCTCCATTATTGTAGGACACATCTTCTTGCTCAACTTTACGTGACTAGCAAGAGGTGTGCTGACTGGCTTAGCACTTTTCATATTGAAGCGTTCCAGTACACGTTCAATGTACTTCTCTTGAGATAGCCACATCTTTCTGCTTGTTCTATCCCGAACAATCTTTATTCCCATAATTTATTTTGCTGGGCCCAAGTCCTTCATATCAAATGACTTGGACAGATCTCCATTCAACTTTGCAATCAACTCCTTGTCTTATCCTACAATTAACATGTCATCCACATACAACAACAAAGTATAAAGTTGTTGTCAGAAAATCTTTCGAAGTATACACATTGATCAGAATAGGTCTTTGTGTAGGTTTGACTTTTCATGAATAAGTCAAACTTCATGTACAACCTTGATGCTTGCTTCAACCCATAAAGACTCTTATTCAATTTGAACACCATGTGTTTCTTTTCAACTACTTCAAATCCTTCTGGCTGCTCTATATATATCTCTTCTTCCAAATCTCCATGAAGAAATGCATTTTTCACATCCAACTGCTCCACTTCAAGATCTAGGCTAGCTGCTAAGCTCAAAACTGTTAGAATAGAAGTCATTTTGTGTCACGACCCCAAATCCGCTCTGTCGTGATGCCACTACCACTAATGCTAGGTTATCCAAACATACAACAAGGTAACAAAAATGATAGATTATTCATAGCAAGAAGTAAAAGAAAAGATTTTATACAACCTCCCAAGGACCGGTAGTACAAGTTACGAGTGACTACGAATAAGATTACAAATTCGTTTTGAGAAAAGATACATCATCCGTTTGAGATTTACAAAAGCATAAATATAAATCCTAAACTGTCGCGATCAAATGGTAGTCTGTGTCTAGAAATGTTGATACGCCTCCAATGCCAGGCTCTATTTTCCACGGCTACGCAACTTCGAGATCTACACGCAAGGTGCAGAAGTGTAGTATGAGTACAACTGACCCCTTGTACCCAGTAAGTATCTTGAATAACCTCGGTGAAGTAGTGACAAGGCTTTTTAGGTAAAAGATACTCACTTATATAACATGTGCAGTAGAACTGCAATAGAAACAATACTAGAACATAATAGAGAAGAGTACAAGAACAAATATGTGGAGCAGTAAATGATTACTAGCTAGAAGAAATCACAATCGATATCTCAATATCACAACTGATCCTTTCCTTAAAGCGATGGACAACAAACCACGGTAGTAGATCCATAACTTCCTTAGTGCGTGAAATGTACTCAAGATATCAAATCAAATGGCACGACAATACCCTTCGTAAATTTATCTCTTCCTTACCATGCATGCGTATAATGGTACCAACCAGGTGAAAAAAATGCCAATAACGATAACGACAAGTGCGAAGTACACATGTAGAAATAATGAATAAGGCAATGCATATGGACAAGGTAACAGACTAGGTAGGACGCATAGAAGTAATGATAGCAATTAAAATAGGAGAACATAAATTTCACTAACAAATATGGTAGAAGGCTTATATAAAAGTGGAACAAATAAGAAATGGCATTGGTGTAGATATAAAAAATAAGAGGGAAAGCATAAGCTTGATAAGCTTAACAAATAGAAGGCATGGGTAATACAACAAAAACTTAGGTAGAGAACAAAGACAGAACAACATCGACAAGTCACATAGAAAACATAGGTGCAACAGTATCAACTCAAAATAAAGACATAAATGTATGCACAAGGAAAAGGATTCACAATATAATGCAGGTCTCTCATCCTCGCCTGCACGGAAACACCCTTCGTGCCATGAACACATGATAATATAAAAACAATGGTACAACATCACACTTCGTGCTTTTACTCTCGTCCTCACATGATAATGTAGATACAATGGCATGGAATCACCCTTCATGCTTTACTCTCTTCTTCACATAATAATGTATATGAAATGGCATAGCATCACCCTTCGTGCTTTACACTCTTCCTCACATGATAATGTATAAGCAATAGCATGGTATCACCCTTCACGCTTTACACCCTTCCTCACCAAGAACAAGTATGTCAATAATAAGCAAGGTAGGAAGCATGAATAACATCAAGAAGAGTAATTAAGAAATTACTCCAAATGAACATCAATCACAACTTTCAAGACAATAACAATTCAATAAACCTCAAGAACCATGTTGTTCAAGTATCTTAACAAATCTCAAGAGCGATCTCAACTCAAGTATGAAATCCAATATTTCAAGAATAACAGTCGTAGCTAGGTATTTGTAATTTAGTATAGTGATGACTGAATTTAGCACATCAATAGTTTCAGAAAAAGTCCGTCAAATTTTAGTCAAGTTATAACAAGCTAAAGCATGGTTTCTAGAATTGAAATTTTTATTCATATTATCATAGAGTCAAGTTAAACATGAAGCAAGGAATCACATAGTTTAACAAGGTACAAAGAATCGTGTAATCTACCCCAAGCATGATTAACCCTGGCATATGCATATACGCTCGCCACTTCATATATGCATTACCCCCGCATGTGGCAAATAGTATCATTTTATTAGAAAAAAATCTCTCAACAAAGCTAGGCAAGACACTTACCTCATTTCGGGATAATTTCCATAATCCAATACCATCTTCCATAGAAATAATCCTTAAAATGATCAAAACTTAGTCAATTATCATCTAGCGAAGTCAAATAAGGATATGGAAACATTCTTAAGCAATAAAGGTTCAACCTTGGCCAAAATCTCAAATGTTAACAAAAGAAAACCCCGGTCCTGCTTGGTCCTAACCCGAGATTCTAATCAAAACTCGATTATCCATTCACCCCCAAGCCTGGATATGTAATTTTTTTCTAAATCCAATCTCAATTTGAGGTCTAAATCTCCATTTTTCAAAATTCTTAAATTCTAGCCAACCCCAATTTCTACTTTGAAATTAATAGATTTGAGGTTAAAAACTCATAAAAAGTAATTGAAATTGATTGAAAATGGTTTAAAATACTTACCAATGAATTTGGGAAGAAAATCCTTTTCAAAAATCGCTTCTATGGAGTTTAGGATTGAAAAATGGTGTAAAATGAGCCAAGTCCCGTTTTTCCCTTCTTTTTCTAGCTGTAGATATCACAATTGCAAAACATAGTTCGCAATTGCGACTATCGAAAAAGCAATCAACTTTTCGCAAAAGCAAAACAGTCTCTGAGCCAGCTATTTTTGTAAAAGCGATGAAATTATCGCAAATGCGAACTCAGAGCTCCTCGCAAATGCGAGTCTGCCCCAATTTCCTTAGAGTCGCTAATGCGACGCAAAACTCGCAAATGCAAACATCTCCACCATAATATTTGCGGAATTGAATTCGCAAAAGCGAAGCTGACCCAGCATCGCAAATGCGAGCTTGACCTCGCATTTGCGAACAAGTTCTCGCAAATGCGAGACCTGTAGACTTGATGCACCAGCATTCTTTCTAAGCTAAAAATCAATCTTCTAAGCATCCAAAACCCATCAGAGTCCCTCGGACTCCAAACCAAATATGCACACCAGTGTAATAACGTGCTACAAACTTGCTTGCTCACTTAAATCTCCAAATTAACATCAACCAACAAGAATTTATTATCAAAACTCTAGAATTTTAAGTTTAAAGTCAAAAATTTTAATTTCATATAATGCGCCAAAATGCGCTCAGGTCACCCCAGACCCTAACCAAAAGTTCATACAAGTCCAAAAATATCATACGAACCTACCGTAATCGTCAAAACACCGATACGAGGTCATTTACCAAAAATGTTGACCATGGTCAACTCTAATCATTCTCAAACTCAAAAATCACATTTTCTTTAAAATTTTACGTAAAAGCTTTCCGGAGCACGACACGGACCACACACATAAACCAAGAAATACCAAATAGAGCTAGGAAGAGTCTCGAAACACAAAGGTAATCTAGTACTCAAAACAACGGATCGAATCGTTACATTTTGACAACAGGTGAGAAAATTTCATCAAAATCAATACCTTTCTTATGTTCGAAGCCTTTAACCACCAATTGAGCTTTGTATCTAACCAGATTGCCATTTCCATCTTTCATGAGTTTAAAGATCCACTTGCATATGAGTGGTCTTTCACCATTTGGAAGTTCAACCAGCTTGTACGTGTCATTTTTTGTAGAGATTCCATCTCTTCTTGCATGGCTTTCATTCACTGGTTCTTTTGTGTATGGGTCAGCACCTCCTTAAGAATTTATGGATCCCCCTCATAATTGATGAGGACATACTCTGTGGAATGCATGACTCTATCATTGGCCTTTCTGATCTATTTAAAGGTTGAGGTTGTTCTTCTTCCTGAGTGGGGTACTCCACTTGCTCGACATCATCATCAAATTTCTCCCCCTTCTCAATAACCTCACCAGCTTGCTCCCTTGCTCCGCAACCTCGTCGATCGTACTTTACGCACTTGTAGGATAGTTTGAATTAGAAGGAACGGTAATAAGGTTAGGAATTATACCGTTCTTGGCCTTCTCTGACTGGTCATCTATAATTCCAACTTTACTTTCTTGTAAGACTACATCTTTACTTCTGATGACCTTCTTCTTTAAGGGATCCCACAATCGTATCCATACTCTTTATCTCCATATCTAAATATGCAAGGAATGAATTTATCATCCAACTTTGTTCTTTGTTCCTTTGGTACATGTGCAAAAGCTCTGCGACCGAACACCTTCAGATGCGAGTAGGACACCTCTTTGTTGGTCCAAACTCTCTCTAGGATGTCTACTCTAATGGAATTGATAGACTCTTATGGATCAGGCAACATGTTGTCTGAACTGCTTTACTCTAGAATGACTTAGGAAGATTGGCCATTATAAGCATGCTTCTCACCTTCTCAACGATGGTGTGGTTCATTCTCTCAACTACACCATTGTGTTGTGGGGATCTAATGATGTAAACTTAGGATCCACCAAACTATATAGAGAACCTAGTTCTGTATCAGTTTCCACAGAACACACACACACAACAGTAAGTAAAAGACACAACATGGTTTTACATGAAAAACTCCCAGCTCACGGGATTAAAAAACCACGACCCTACCTTGTAGGTTTCAACTTCACTAACTGAGCAACTTTCAGATTACAACCTATTTTAATCTAGGAATTAACCTCTTAATCCCTCACCTACTTGTAATAACTCTATTACAAGCCTCTTTGTAACAACTCTATTACAAAGCACACACTTTGACTAACTCTAGCCAAAACACAAATACAGGGTTTATGATTTTACAAAAGATCTCCTATAGAAATGCTTCTAAGTAAGCTGGGTAGAAGTTACAAATAGATGATACTAACAAAGACACAACAATAGTAAGGATGTATGATAGACTTAATATTGGGATCTGGTCCTTGGTTCTGTTGTTGCTTTGTTCTTCACTGACTTGAAGTCGACAACACACTTGAGAGAGAATTGATGATTTAGGGTTGTGAAAGTGTGTGCATTTCCCTTGCCTCATGTTGGTAATATACAAGTGAGATCATTTGGATGGTGTATGCAATTATTAGGTACAAGGCATGCTCCACAAAGTGACTGCTACAATGTTGCGTGTGCAGAAAACAGTGCAGAGACTTTACAGCTGTAGAGATTTGACTTGTACTGTCTTCTGAGGAATTGATGGACGTTTGTTCCCTCTCTCGTTTCTTTGACTCAAGTTCTTGGGACTTGTGCCAGACTTGAGACTTGTTGTTCTTGAGCACTTTGAGGATGTGCAATAGGTTCCCAATCTGGTTCTTATTAAGAAGTTTGTTAGATCATCAAAACATACAAAGGCACGTAACTTAACAATTTCCCCATTTTTGATGATGACAAACTTATAATTGAAGTTTTCCCTGAGAACCAGATCTTCCTGTAAAAAGACCCTGAGGACCTGTTCCCCCTTCTCAATTTTCTTCCCTCTTTTGGCATCATAAAAAGACTAGACATAAGTAAACGCAAAAAGAAGTCTAGCAAAGTTAACTCAGGCCATATGTGTGCACATAATATGGATAAAAACAGCGGCGCAAGAGTATAGCATGCACAGTAAAAGATGAGATGCTCATTAATTTAAGGAGAAGAAAACAGAGATAGTAGCATCATTGTTACAAAAACATCCACACACAAAAATTACTTAAAGTACCAGCCATAGGAAAACACAAAAAAGACTAAGGTAGGAAAGACATCATTTAACTGGACACCGGGAAGGGAACAATTTAAGGGGCACTTAAAGGGGGAGGCAAGGATGAGGAGGCAAGGGTTCTGAGAAGAATGTCCATTTGAGCATTTGCAGACACTTGTTCGTTAATCAGCCGCTCTTTCAGGTCCTCGACCTGTTTTCTGAGATCTGCATTTTCTTTGTCAGGCGAGCAACCTCTGTACTGTGTGCACTGCTAGAACCAGGTGCCTCCTTGGCATGACTAAGCTGCTCTTCAAGAATGGCATTCCGTGCCTTCAACCTTCTTATCCTCATTTGCAACATTCTGAGCATCAATCAATTGAGAAATAGTGGAATTGCTGTCAACACCCCCTTTCTTGTCAATACACTCTCATTCCTCTAAGGTTGTCTTTGAGAAAGTTTTCTTGCGAGTTCTAACTATTGCTCTTCCTAAAGGGACTTTGAAGAAGTTAAACACCTTAGTGAGCAAGAACCCATAAGCCAAGCCATGATTGCCGTCCTTGAAGTTTTCCACTTTCTTCATATGCTATCATAAGACCAGGAAGATTGATGGTGGTGTAGGCATCTAGTGCTTCCATAAGGAACATGTCTACTTTTGAAGTAATAGAATGCCTTTCTGCACGTGAAAGCAAGACTTTTATTCAGCATCTCAAATAAAAATTGATACACTGGAAGAAAGGCCTTCTTATGTACACGTTCCCCTTGCTGCACAACATCAATCTTCAGAATGGCTCTTCTGAAGTTAGGAGAATATGTCCCTTTAATGGATGAGAGTCCTTCAGTAGGCACTCCCAAAATGCTCCCTAGAACAGCCTCTTCCATCACAAAATCTATGCCATTGATCTTCAAGAAAATGTTATCATCCTCCATTATAAACATATCTACGTATAAGCTACAAACTTCCTCTTCATACACCTTCGGAATCTCATTGGTGAACAAGTGTGTCCACTTTTGAAACTTACAAATGTCAAACAGTTGTCTTATCCCTGAAATGTCAAGAACGTCAGTTTCAAAAGTTCTGCCCGGTAGCAACCTCTGCTTCCTAAGGTTTTCTCTGCCTCTATGCTTTGACACAGTCACTTTGGCCTTCTTGGAGGAACCAAATTCCTCTTTGTCACTAGCCTTCCTCTTCATAGACTTCCGCATATTTTTCTCCTTCTTTTCAGACTTCTCAGAAGATTTTTCACCAGACTTCTCTCCCTTGACATTTTTCACCGCTACAGCTTTCACAGATGACCCTCTCCTGGGTTTTGGAATCACAGATTTCTTAGAGGATTTACGAATTAAGGAAGCAGGTTCCTCATTCACCTTTTCATAGTCAACATGAACAACAAGTGCTGGAGGCACATCTTCCTCATTTACCAGCTTTCCCCCTTCACCAACCTCTTTCTTTTCTTTTCCTCTTTGTTTTTCTTCAAAATAGTCACAGCTTTTTTCTTTTGCAACCTGGTAGTGGTCTTTTAAGAATGGGCTTTTTGAGAACTGTCGTACCACTTCTAGCAGTAATGAAGCTTGCCACAGTCACATTATCATAATCTTCCTTACTATTTTCATTTTTCTCTTCAGATAGAGGTCTCATCTCAAGAATGACAAAGTTTAATGGCTCAGCATCGAAGTGATGGGAAGGAGCAGGATTAGTGCTATAACCTGGGGCTCTTTTGAGGAGCAAGGGGTTTCATCCCAAGTAGGAGCAGAGTGCTCTTCTTGGATAGAGGGATCAGGTCCCTCTATTGTTTCCCCAGTAGTATTGACTGGTGCCAAATCTTCAAAGGGCATCAGTTCCCCACCCTCATCTTTGTGACTTTCACCTTCCTCATGTGACCCAATGATCTTATTATCACACTCATATCCTCCAACCAATCCTCCCTTTGTAGAAATCAGTAACATGTTCTCAATGGTTTCTCTCTCACTCACCTCCAAAATAGTATCAGAAGCTGCAGGAGGAGTATGACCTGTCGGAGTGGCTATATTCATATCAAAGCTTGGAGCGGGCACTGCTGATACTTCACCACTACCGACCACATCTTGTTGAGTTTCAGAGATTTCCCCAACCTTCTGACTGGATACCTCTTGTCCCTCATCTCCGTTTACTTTTTCGTCATCTGTCATTTTTTTCGGCGAGGCAGACGGAGAGGTTGGAGCAACGAATCTCTTGGAGAGGTGAGAACCAGAACTCTATTGGGTTGGATAAGAGCCACTAGGTGGTTGTTGGACCGGTGTGGGGTTTTGACGAGGTGACAGTTGAGACTCAAGTGTACACTCCTGTGTTTCATGAGACGAAGATACAGTAGGGATGACACTGGTAGTGCTTGAAAGCTCTAGATTTTGAGACATAATGGAGTTTGGAAGTAGAGACACGAGAAAGAAAGGGTTTGCTTTTGAAAGAGAAAAGAATTTTGTGTCTTTGATGTGGATATTTGGGAAAGAGACGCCTTTTGGGGTTATTTAGAGGGAGTGAAAGACCGGTTACACACGGTATAACGTATTAGGTAGACGGGTCGATTACAAATGGGTGTGATGTTTGGGTTTTAAGCAGATGAGAGAGAGAGAGAGAGAGAGAGACTAAAATATTTAATGATGTGGCACTTTTGTAGCCATTTAAAGTGTGCATGAGTGTAAGAAGAGCTACTAACCTGAGTCAAGGGAACCAGGTTCCCTAACCGAGTTTTGTAAATGAGAGCTTCATCTTTTTACTCAGATACAAGGTTATTGGCTGCTTTTTCACTCTGTAATTTCCATGCGTGTTTACCTGCAACGATATAACGATGAGTTAGAATTTGCTGTCTTAGAGTCCCTTACTTTGTTCCTTATACTGTGGTATCAGAGCCAGTCCATCCTTTCGGAGGGAGGAATAGTTTATAAAATATGTCTGAGTCATTTCCATCATCCTCTTCCCTAGCAAAAATGAATATGTCTCCTACTCTATATAAAACCTTGTCTAAAAAATATGATTACCTCTATGAAGTAGATATCCTATCCGATGAATAAAAAGTATCCTCCACTGAACTACCTCTCATAAATCCCTACTTAGCTTGTGCCAAAAAATCATTTACACCCTGGACCCAAATTCGTTCCTTAGTCCAACACAGACCAAAAGGAGTCAAAGAATATGTTGCTGCCTCGAAACTTGACCAACATCCTATTCTTGCCACTCGAGAGGAACAATTTATCACTTTTCAAATCCCAGATGATTTTCCCAAGCAATGGAGAGATCATGGTTTTACCCATATCCATTTTGGTGCTATCCGAATCGCTTTAACATATCACGGAAGAAAAGGTCAACCAGTTGTAGCTCGACTTTCTCTTCTAGATACAAGATACTTGGAGTACCAACATGCAAATTTGGGTACTGCAGATGTTACTCTGAATGCTGGGACTGTCTTCATAACTATATTTCCAAATTTCAACATATCCCTTTCCTGATCCATACTTAACCGAAGCACTAAAAATCCAAGTTCAAATCCAAGGAGCCCCTCAAGCCAAAGATTCCATCCAAGCCACTCTTCATCACCAAATGGCGTGGCGTGTCCAAAATCATGCCATGGGTCTTTGCCTTCCCGGAGGAAAAAATGCTTTACTCTTAAATATTGACGCTACCAAAGGAAACACCATGTGCATCCAAATACCCAGACAAATTTAAGAGATGAACTTGTCAAAATTTTTCCTGATTCCTGGATCACAAATTATGAAAAGTTAAGAGAACCGGAGGAATCTCTACAATCTGGTGAACCAACTTTTACCAAAAGAAATGACAAAACCGTTTGCATAAGCTTTGACCATTCCCATCTCAAAAAACCCAATAAAACCATCTTTTCTTGCCAAATGATTCAACCTAAAGATACAACAGATACATACCCTGAACCTGATGGAGGGTTCTTTTGGAAAAGCATCATGGAAGAACATGACTGGTGTAAAATTTTGACAAAAATGGAAAAAGAGCTTGGTGGTTCAAATGCCCCTTTACGGGACACTGCCCTTGGGATCTTAATTGCGACTGTCAAGACTGTTTGGAAGATCCAATTGGAGAATATGATGAACACCACCAGCGTCATTGAGAAAGATTCGGCCTCAACGAAACCAAACCAAAATCCAAGAAAAAGGGGAAAACCACTGAAAAATAATTTCGAGCCAAATATGAAAATAAAGATCCTTCAATTTGCTCATTAAGTCATCCAGGTAAATATGAATTTCTTGTCAGTTACAAACCCCAAGAATGGCCAAAATTACCAGAAAAATTCACCCCAAGTTGGGAGGATAGTGAAACCACCCAAACCCAAATCACCATCAGCCCATACCCCACAACCCAAAAATCCACCTAAACCTAAAACTTCACCAATCCAAAAAATCACAAATCCCCCACAACCATAGATATTCATGCTAAGTCCTTCAAGCTCTAGTAATACCCAAGACTTTCCTTCACTTCAACCTTTTGAAAAGGAGGGTATAAGCCATGCTCCAAAAATTCCCAAGAAAAACGTAGTGCTACCTTCTGGAGAAAAACCCCCCAACAAGTGACATCGAAGCAACAATGAACTGGCAATCAGAAAACTCCATCTGCCAAAATAAGGTATTGAACAACATTGGCAACACCATAAAGAACATGGCCCATACACAAAACAAAATGATGAGCAAAGTGGAAACAATTGAGAAAAAGATGGAGCAAACATCGTCTCACTATGGCGGACTAATCAAAGCCTTGGAACTAAGGTTGGCAAATTTACAATACGAGATTTGTCCGCTAGGAACTTCAGTTTTCCAATTCTTCCAACAACAACAAAAGGAGACGATTTCCATCAAAGAACAGATTCAACTTTTGAGAAATGACCACTTTAAGCCTCAAACAACCCTGGTTTTCCCTTCAAAACCTACTTTCTTCCCTATGTCTCCACAAGCATATTCCCCACCTAAATTAGACTACACCTTTTCTACTTATCCATCTATCTCACAAAATCCAATCTCTTTCACCAACCCTTAAAGGAAGAACATGATTTTGATATCGCAAAAATGGTTTGGGAAAGGAAAGATGCCCTTGCAGCATAGAAACAAACCAAGAAAAGGCGAGACCAAGGAGAAAGTTCAAAAGGGTCCAACCCCGAAAATATGATGATTTCTGACCAGAAGGCTCCAGACCTCTATGTCTCCCAGCCAAGATACATATTAGAAGAAGATACTCCATGGTCGGAATTTCTGAATTCATTAGACGATGAATCAATGGAAGATAGCTCTCAATCAAGCAATGAATCCACAACGAACTCTTCCAAAGATGACAATCCCCTAATACTTGTAAACCGGCCAAGAGACCCAGAAGTATCTTAAGTAGATGAGGAACAAGAAGGCATGACAGATGAGCCAATCCCAGAAAGAAGATATGAGCCCATG
Source organism: Nicotiana obtusifolia (assembly GCA_002018475.1). Taxonomy (NCBI): domain Eukaryota; kingdom Viridiplantae; phylum Streptophyta; class Magnoliopsida; order Solanales; family Solanaceae; genus Nicotiana; species Nicotiana obtusifolia. The sequence goes on from MCJB01027354.1 coordinate 175,342, forward strand.
GCGTCCAAACCAGTTGGAATTGGCTTCCACACTTTCACCTTAGATGACGTCAAGGTTTCAAAATGGCCTCAAAGGATCCAAGACTTCTATACTTGGATGGTTACCAAAAATTTGGTAGAACGAGAAAAGTATATCATCCTGTCAGAACTCACTTCACGATTCTCAGGAATCCTCAGAGATTGGTGGAACTCACTTGGAATTCAAGACAAAAATACTTTTCTTACTTCCCAAGATTTTGCCTTCAACATCCGGATCCTACATGAAGTTTTCTGCGGAGATACTGGCCAAAGACAGGAGAAAATGCGAAGACAGCTCTTCAAGATGAAGTGTGTGTCATTCGACAAAAATGACATTGACAGGCATTTTCAAACAATGACAAAGATATATTTTGAAATCGGCGGAGACATCAATATGAAGTAAGCCTTTGTCTCTTCCCTTCCAAAGCTGTTGGCAAGCCGAACCATGATCATCATTGAAGAAAAGTTCCAGTCCATAACAATCCAACAAATTGGTTACATCAGGCAGGCTATTTTCGTCGCATTGGATGACATTTGTACAAAGCGTTCAGCCCTAAAGCAAATTATTCAGCACAATCCAGCGCTTGACAAAGCATGCCGCAAATCTGATCTAATCACCGGATCAGGATGTTCCTGCCACACGTCCAGACGACGGAAAGAATTCAGGAGGTTCAGATGGCCAAGAATTCCATATGGAAAATCAAGATCCAAGAGACGCACAAGATATTTCAGACACAAAAGGCCAGAAAATTTTCACAAGAAGGACAGATGCTTTATTTGCCATAAGATTGGACATTTCGCAAAAAAATTATCCCCAATCAAGAAGATCTATCAAATTCTTTGAAGCGATTGAAGTTTACACTAGCATACATCTTGGAAAGGAGGAGGACCTTGAATCCATATTCTCTGTGGATGATGAACCCAATGAAGAAACTTTATTGTCTCTTGATACTATGAAGATCAAGGCAATGATCAGTACCAAATTTCAGAACCAGTGATCGAAGCCCGAGAGGAGATCAATGCTCTCGCAGTCGTTCCTCAAGTAGAACTCAAAGTCTATTCGTCCAAATGGGATAAACCAGCTCGAGTTATTTCTTTCATCGACACCGGAGCTGCTTCCTCACTCATAAATCCTACTGTTCTCCCTGAAGATCAATGGGTTCCGCATTTTAAGTATTTCAACACTGCATCAAATGCAATCTTAACCACAACTGTCATTACAAAGCACCTAGTCACAATTGAGTTCTTTCCAGCATTGAAGTACAGAACCAAGCTACTAGGGTCTGATGTGCCAGGAAAAGATCTTATTATTGGATTCGACATTTACAGACAACTTAGAGATCAACTCCAGATCAAGGCTAATGGGATAGCTTTTAAAAATCAGTTCAGAGATTATTCTGAGATTCCAAGGCTATTCCAAATCACCAATGACGAACAAATCAAAGAGATTGAGCAAAATCTCATTGAACATTCATGTGCTGAATCCCACAAGGATTTCATGAAGAAAGGGGAAAGCCCATTATGGAAAAACCAAGAGTTTTTTATCAAGCTCCCTTTCAAGAAAAATGAAAACATCAATCCGACAAAGGCCAGTCATTCAAGCATGAATCCAGATCATCTTCATCTTGCAAAGAAAGAATGCGAAGAACTTTTGAAATTTGATTTCATAGAGCCATCTGATTCACAATGGGCATGCGAAGCATTTTATGTCAACAAAAGAGCTGAGCAGACAAGAGGAAAACTCAGGTTAGTTATTAATTACCAGCCACTTAACCATTTCCTCCAAGATGATAAATTCCCCATCCCAAATAAACTCACTCTTTTCTCCCACTTAGCCAAGGCCAAATATTTTTCCAAGTTTGATTTAAAATCTGGATTTTGGCAATTGGGAATCCACCCTGAAGAACAACCCAAAACGGGATTTTGCATCCCCCATCATCACTTCCAGTGGAAAGTCATGCACTTCGGGTTGAAAACTGCACCCTCCTTGTTCCAAAAAGCCATGATAGAAATCTTCCAACCCATCCTCCATACCTCCTTAGTTTACATTGATTACATCCTGTTATTTAGTGATACATTGGAAGAACATGTCAACTTGCTTCATCAATTTGAGGCATTAGTAACACAGTACGGAATCATGCTCTCAGCAAAAAAGATGAATCTTGCTCAAAAGGAAATTGATTTTCTCGGAATGCATTTTGCCCAGGGTGAGTACAGTCCAGGACCACATATATGTCAAGAATTACTTAAATTTCCGGATACCAACCTCACAACAAAGCAGATCCAACAGTTCTTAGGTGTAATAAATTATGTAAGAGATTTCATCCCAAATATCTCTACATATATTTCACCGCTCGCAGAAATGCTCAAGAAAAATGCTCCATCATGGGGAAAGAAATAGGATGAAGCAGTCAAAAACATAAAGGAGATATCTAAAAATGTCAAGTCTCTCTACATCCCTTCAGATGGAAAGAAGATACTGCAAACTGATGCCGGCCATGAATATTGGAGTGCTGTTCTATTTGAAGAAAAAATGGCCAGAGAAAAATATGCGGATACGCTAGTGGAAAGTTTAAAGATGCCAAGCAACGTTATCACTCCACGTTCAAGGAAATTCTTGCAGTAAAGAATGGAATTAGGAAATTCAATTTCTTCCTTATCCATATAGAATTTCTAATAGAGATGGATATGAAGGCCTTCCCAAAGATGATCTAGATAAATTCAAAAATTATTCCCAATCCTCAGATCCTCATATGGGCTCAATGGTTCTCTCCGTACAAGTATCTAGTCAAGCACCTGAAAGGAAAGGATAATATTCTCGCAGATTTTCTGTCTCGACCGAAAGAATTCTCAAAAAGATTTACCCCAGCAAAACTGAAGTCAAAGCAAAAGCCAATTAGCCACATCTTTATGCTTTCAAGTATACCAGGAGCAAGTTCATTAAAGCCAACAGATCATCCACCGGAGTTGTTCAACCTCATGGATCCCTTTGATCCGTCAATTATTATGGAAAGAAGAACTTATTATGAGCTCCAAGTTTTCCAGCAATATGGAGGATCCATTCTCAAGCCTTATGGTGTCAATCCAGAATATCCATTCTGCCATATATTTATAGCTCAAGCCAAAGATTTTTCACAAGAACTACTATGATTTTTCTGGTACCTATGCCATCAGTATCATATTTTCATGGAATTCAAATGCAACGTCTTCAAGGATTTTGATAACATAGCACCAGCCCTTAGAGTATTTTTACTATGGTTCAAGCCTAGAAGATATTGGAAGAAATGTTTCAGCGATTCCTACGCAGCAAAGATATTCATGTTTCATAAGCCAGTGAAGATCATTAATGGAAAAGTCCAGGCGCAAGCAAAGGCATCATTCTGGTGGAAATTTCCCGTGTCCATTTTATCAATGGATGAAGAATATAGCGAGGCACAAAGAATCCTTTTTCAGCAAAATAGGTGTATCCCGAGAGAGATATGGCCAAAAGATTGGGCAAGCTGGAATTATACCAACACTCATCCTCACTAGGAAAGAGTCCGGGAAGCAACAAAAGAATATCAAACACCATATGAAGTCACCCGAGAAAAAATCACTCATGACATTTCCAGATTAAAGTTGCGGATTACATCTCTCAATCCAAAGGGGAAAGAACACAGCGGGGAAGAACCGTCAAGTTTCAGGCGTTACTCCGCAAGGTCTTTGAAAAGATGCCTAGAAGACAATCCTAGAATAAATGAAGGATAATTATCTTAATCCCTGCTAATCCCATCATAATCCTACATTACCTACCAAAAAACCCTCAAAAATATCTTACCCATGCCAAGACGAATTTTCACATCTTTCCATACTATCCGGACCCCACTTCAACTTATTTTCACATGCTTCCACATGCCCCCACATGCTTCGTCACATGCAATACAATACTTTCACATGGCGTCACATGCTCCCTCATACTTTCACATGCTACACCATGTATATTTCACCCCGTTTTCAGGTGTTTTTAGTTGTTTTGCCTAAAGTCCTTCACATGCCAAGAGGGACCTGCTTATAGATAAGTTTGCCAAGTAACATAGGTTTATTTTATCCGGAAAGTTTGTCTTGTAATAACCTCGTAGTCCTATATAAAGGAGGCCTTGTAGTAGTTGTAGAATTATCTTGTAACCTTTGTAAATCTCTTGTGATATATTACATATGAGTACTTTCTAAATTTTCCTCTTGTTCTTTCTTTTGAATGGATGGAAAGGCCGGTCCATGTATGAAAATAAAGTAAGAATACTCTTTGAAAGTTAGCTTATTGTAGTACGAAAGTTTTCTAAGTTATAAACAGCTAACGTTGGTTATAGTACAAAAGTTTTCTGAGTTGTGTAGCTTGGCAAACCGTCCCTTATGGGTTGTTGAAGCCAGCCCCTTTGTAGGAAAACTTTTGCGACTATAAACAAATTAACTGTTTGTGTAGCTTGGCAAGCCATCCCTTATAGGTTGTTGAAGCCAGCCCCTTTGTAGGGAAACTTTCATATCTATGATTTAGTTTGCTGTCTTGGAGTCTCTTAGTTTGTTCCTTATACTGTACCTGTTCATTCTTTCATAGCCAATCATTGAGGGACCTAGTTCTCAGTTTGATTTTATCAGCCCCAATGCCAGTTGGTTCTTTTCAAAGTGCTCTCTGCTCAATGCGGTGAAGATATCTGCTACTTGGTCCTCTGTTTTGTAGAACTTAATGCAGATGAGGCCCTTTTCAACATTATCCCTGAGAGAATAACGTTGCACTGTGCTTTGTTCGCTTATGCTAAAACAGTTTTTTTGCCATGTTGAGAGCACTTGTGTTATCACACAGTAGTGGCACACAATCCGAAAACACACCAAAGTCCTCCAATTATTGCTTGATCCACATCAGTTGAGCACAACAAGAGGCAGCTGCCACATATTCAGCTTTTGCAGTTGAAAGAGCCACAAAGTTTTGTTTCTTTGTGCCCCATGAGATTAAGCATGATCCTAGAAAGTGAGTCATGCCAGATGTTCTCTTTCTATCCACTAGATAACGAGCATAATCAGCATCAACATACTCAATTAAATCGAAATAGTCTCCTAAGGATAGTAGAGATCCAGGTCCTGCGTTCCTTTGAGATACTTTAGAATACTCTTGGCAGCTTTCAAATGAGATTCCTTTGGACTGGATTGAAATCTGGCACATAATCACACACTTAATGCAATATCATGTCTGCTAGATGTGAGATACAAGAGTGAACCAATGATGCCCCTATACGTGGTTTTGTTCACAGGAGAACCAGGTTCATCCATGTCCAGACGAGTGGCAGTGGCAACAGGAGTATCAATGATCTTTGAACTTTCTATCCCAAATCTCTTCAAGAGTTCTTTAATGTACTTCTGCTGACTTATTATCGTTCCCTTAGGCGTTTGCTTAACTTGCAGCCCTAAGAAAAAATTCAATTCCTTCATCATGCTCATTTCAAACTCACTTCCCATAAACTTTGCAAACTCCTCACACAAGGAATCATTTGTTGCACCAAAGATGATTCCGTCAACATGAACTTGCACAATGAGCTGGTTTCTCCCCCGTTTCTTCAAAAATATGGTGCTGTTTATTTTTCCTCTTGTAAAGCCATTTTCAAGAAGGAATTTGGACAACCTTTACCATGCACGAGGGGCCTATTTCAGCCCATATAATGCCTTTTCAAGTTTGAATACACGTTCAAGATGCTCATGACACTCAAAACTAGGTGGTTGTTTGACAAAAATTTCTTCCTTTAAATATCCATTCAGAAATGCACTTTTGACATCCATTTGGACAATTTGAATTCCATATGAGATGCAAAGGTAATGAAGATTCTGATAGCTTCCATTCGAGCAACTGGGGCAAAAGTCTCATCGAAGTCTTCCCTTCTTCTTGATTGTAGCCTTGAACTGCTAACTGGCCTAGTTCCATGTTATATTCCCATACTCATCAAGCTTGTTTCTGAACACCCACCTGGTTCCTATAACTGTTCTATCTGAGGGTCGAGGATCCAGGTGCAATACCCGGTTCCTCTCAAATTTGATAGAGTTTATCTTGCATAGCAGTAATCCAGTCAGCATGTTTCAATGCCTCATTGATATTTTTGGGTTCAATTTGAGAAAGGAAAGCTGAGAAGGAAAACGAGCTTCCTGTCTTTGATTTGGTTTGAATTCCTGAATCAAGAGGAGTGATCACATTTTTGAGAGGATGTGAAATTTTGTGCTTCCATTTAGACACATGAATCTCATTGTGTGAAGATCTAGGCTCCTCAGAATGGGATCCGTTGTTGGCATCTATGGATGGGTGAGTACCACTTCTCTGCTCAGCATCAGGGGTCCCTTGCATGGCATCAACAACTCTATTTTCTACTTCAGTTGTTGTGATGGAGGAACCATGTTCTTTTGTATCAGTTGAATGTTTTATTGTATTTTCTTCATTGGATAACCTTGACTTGGCTCATCAAATCAGTCTTTTCATTTGCCATATTAATGACTTCTGCAGGAACCTTCTACTGCTCTCTATCTTGATCAATCTTATCACGTGAATCTTTCCCACATAAGTGGTGTGATTCATCAAAGATTATATGTATGCTTTCTTCAACACATTGAGTCCTTTTGTTGTAGACCTAGTATGCTTTGCTTTGTGAGGAATATCAAAAAAGAATTCCTTCATCACTTTTGGCAGCAAATTTTCCCAGCTCTTCCTTACCATTATTGAGAATGAAGCATTTGCATCCAAATGTTCTTAGGTGAGTTAGCTTGGGCTTCCTTCCGTTCAGCAATTCATACAGAGTTTTGTTTAGGAGGGACCTAATCATGCACCTGTTCACTAAGTAGCAAGCAGCGTTGACTGCCTCTGCCCAAAAACCTTTTACTACACCACTGTGAATTAGCATAGTTCTTGCCACGTCTTCAAGAGTCCTATTTTTCCTCTCCACAACACCATTTTGTTGGGGTGTTTTGGGAGCTGAAAAATTATGACTTATACTATTTTCAGCACAGAATTCGTTGAATTTTGCATTGTCGAACTTTGTGCCATGATCAGACCTTATACTTACAATCTTATGGCTCATCTTCACTTGAATCTGCTTCACAAATACAACAAAGACTAGAAAGGTTTCATCCTTGGTTCTGGGAAACAAGGTCCATGTGAATCTGGAGAAGTCGTCAACTATGACGAAAATGTACTCCTTTCCTCCTCTACTTGGCACCCTCATAGGTCCGCATAGATCCATATGGAGGAGATCAAGTATCCTTGAGGTGCTTACTTCATTCTTGGGCTTGAAAGAGGACCTGACTTGCTTTCCTCTTACACATGCATCACACACCTTTGAACCTTGACTTGGGCAGCCCACGGACCAGGTCCTTCTTGACCAACTTGTTCAACAATGAAAAGCTTGCATGTCCCAATCTTCTGTGCCACAGCTCAGCATCATCATCAACATCACTCAAACATGTAAGGTCCCCATTGTGCAAAGACTCAAAATCAGCAACATAGAAATTTTTAAATCTTTTTGCCAATAGAACCACTTCACCAGTCACAAGATTTGTGACTGTGCAAGTCTTTGATAAGAATTCTACTTTGTTTCCTTCGTCGCAAATTTGAGAGACACTCAGTAGGCTATAATTCAAGCCATTCACATAGTACATATTCTCAATTGAATGAGTTAGCATCTTCCCAACTCTTCTTACTCCCAGAATGTATCTTTTTTTGCCATTGCCAAAGGAAACACTCCCACCTTGCAGGGCTTTGAGTGAAAGGAAATCATCAATGCTTCCAGTCATATGCTTAGAGCAGCCACTATCTATATACCATCTTTGGCTACTTCCTTTCACTGCTCTCTGCACAAGAAGATCAAGGATTAGACAGAGGAACCCAAACAAGTTTAGGTCCCTTGTAGTGAGGAAAAGGGAAAATTAAACTTTTTTTTGTCCAAGCAGGCATTACACATTTTTTAGTGGAGGAACCAGGTTCTTTAGCAGTAGTTACCTTTTCAACAAAAACTTTATTTTTTTGTTGGGACTGAATTCTAGCCTTACATGTTTCTTTAAATGCCTAGTGTTATCACAGTGAGTGCAAAGCCAGTTATCAGGGACAATAGCATACTTTGATTGTGGATTGTAGGGAGTCCTTTCCTTTTAAAACCCGACTCCCTGCCTATTCCTCCCATTGCTTGTATACATGGCAGTAACTGTATCAGAGGACCAGGTCCACTTTAGAGATTTTTCTAGGTCATTTTTAACTTTGCCTAGATCTTCTTGAAGTTGTCTATTTCTTTCAAGTTCATCACACAGACTGGATTTCATCAATTTGAGCTCATTTTCAAGCTTAATGTGTGCCTCACTTGCAACTTTCTTTCCCTTTTGGTTGCTCCCAGAACTATTTTCCATTTTTAATTCTCAATTATTTCTTTTAGATCCACATCTACTACCAATAGGTCATCTCTCTCATGCTCTACATTTTCAATTCTTTCAGTTAGAGTAGCTTTTTCTTTTTTTAGAACCTCAATGGTCTCTTTTAGGTCAACCACTACGACTACCAGATCATCTCTCTCATGTTCTACCTCTCCTAGTTCCACAGTTAACACATTTTTATCATTTGTAAGATTATGATAAGCAACAATTAACACATTGGCCAAGGATATAATCTTCTTTCGAGAGTAAGACTTCAAATTCCTTTGAACGTCTAGAAAGTTTACCTCATTATTATCATCATCGTCAGATTTTGCCATCAGGGAAAAGATAGAGTCATATTCAGCTGCTTCGATTTCAATTGCCATTATGGAGGTGTCACCTCGTTCATCATCTTCCCCAGATTCACTGGAGGAATCTCCCCATGTAGCAAGAGCTTGTTTCACAACATTGTTAGCGGCATCTTTTCTCTTGAATCTCTTGTCAGGAATCGGGTTCCTCTTGGCTGTTTTGCCTGTGTTGTGCTTGTATTGGTCTTGCTTAAGGAGAGGACAGTCTTTGATGAAATGCCCTGGCTTCCCACATTTATGACACAATTCATAACCTTTTGGTTTGCCGGAGTTGCCCTTTTTGGAATGCCTCCGTTCTTATGAACCATTTTCTAAAACTGCTTTGTCAGGTAGGTCATGTCAGCATCCTCACCACTTGAGTCATTGTTGTCTGCCTTGAGGACTAGGTTATTCTCCTTTTTGGGCTCTCTTTTTTCATGGTCCTTCCTTTTTTTCATTTCATAATTCTTTAGATTACCAATGATTTCATCAATGGTCAGCTTTTGAAGATCTTTTGCCTCTGTGGTGGCATTAACTTTGCTTTCCCAAGAGCCAGGTAATACGCTAAGTATTTTCCTGACAAGTTTGTTTCTTGGAATGATTTCTCCTAGAGAGTGGAGCTCATTGATGATGGAGGTGAACCGAGTATGCATGTCCTGAATGGACTCATCTTCCTTCATCTTGAATAGTTCATACTCAGTAGTGAGCATGTCGATCTTTGATTGCTTAACTTGAGTTGTCCCTTCATGTGCTATTTGGAGAGCATCCCAGATCTCCTTGGCGGATTGACAGGAAGAGATTCTGTTATACTCGTCTGGACCAATACCACAAACGAGGATTTTTTAGCTCGGAAGTTTTTCTCTATAACTTCACGGTCAGCATCATTGTACTCCTTCCTTGTTTTTGGAACTGTCACTGCTGGCTCCCCAATGGTCTTCATGTGAATGAAGGAACCATCGCAGATGACATCCTAAAGCTCAAAATCCTCAGCCATGATAAAATCATGCATCCTTGTCTTCTACCATCCGTAATACCATCTATTGAATCTTGGTTGTCTGTAGGTTAATTGACCTTCTTCAAAGTCTAGTAGAACAGTCATGTGGATCCTTTCTAGGTGTTAGCCTTGTAGAGAGAACCTGCTCTGATACCAATTGATGTAAACTTAGGGTCCATCAAACTGTATAGAGAACCTGGTTCTCTATCAGTTTCCTCAGAACACACACACAGTAGTAAGTAAAAGACATATCAAGGTTTTACGTGGAAAACTCCTAGCTCAGGGGATTAAAAACCAAGACATACCCTCATAGGATTTCGACTTCACTAACTGAGCAACTTTCAGATTGCAACCTATTGTAATCTAGGAATTAACCTCTTAATCCTTCACCTACATGTAATAAATCTATTACAAGCCTCTTTGTAATAACTCTATTACAAATAACACGCTTTGACTAAATCTAGCGAAAACACAAATACAGGGTTTATGATTTTACAAAAGATCTCCTACAAAAATGCTTCTAAGTAAGCTCGGTAGAAGTTACAAATAGAAGACACTAACAAAGACACAATAATACTAAGGACGTATGGTAGACTTAATACTAGGATTTGGTCCTTGGTTCTGTTGTTGCTTTGTTCTTCATCGACTTGAAGTCGGCAGCACACTTGAGAGAGAATTGACGATTTAGGGTTGTGCAAGTGTGTGCATTTCTCTTGCCTCATGTTGGTAATATACAAATGATGTCATTTGGATGATGTATGCAATTATCTGGTACAAGGCATATTCCACGAAGTGACTGTTGCACTATTGTGTGTGCAGAAAATAATGCAGCAACTTTACAGTTGTAGAGAGTTGACTTGTACCGTCATTAGAAGAACTGATGGACATCTGTTCTCTCTCTCGTTTCTTTGACTCAAGTTGTTGGGACTTGTGCCAGACTTGAGACTTGTTATTCTTGAGCACTTTGAGGATGCGTAACAGGTTCCCAATCTGGTTCTTATTAGGCAAAACACATAAAGACACCATTAAACTTGTCCAAAAAAAGTTTGAACACCTAAAATAAACGGGTGATTTTTTACCCCCTAAACACATTGTGTGTGAATTTAATTCTACTTTAATAGCTTATGTGGCAAAAAAAAAAAAAACGCGTAACATAAAGAAAATATAAAACAGTGGGCCTCTTTCTTTCTCTTCTTCAGATCTCTTCAACCACCCCTTATTTCTCCTTTCCCCCTTTCTTCTTCAGATCAGTTTTCATTTTCTTTCTTTCTTCTTCTTCTTCTTCTTCTTCTTCTTCTCTTTAATATCTTTCCATTTATAGAAGATAGAATTATTATTTTTTCCCCAAAAGACTCCCCAAAAATCAATAAAATCATCCCAACAATAGTTCACCTCAGTTAAAAGCTCATTTTCGCAGGAATATACAGTATTTTTCTTGAGAATTGATCACAACCCAAGACTTTGCAAATACAATTGCACGTAGAATAATCCAACATGAACAAAGAGGTAAGCGGGTTCTTTGGGCGGAGAAGGGTGATTCACTGGTGGTAATAGATTTGTATTTAAAAAATAAAGCTAAAAGGGAACAATGGTGAATCTTTCATGAGATACTATTGAACCAACAAAAAAAAAAAAATCTTTGTTCTTCCTTGGTGCTCTCTTGTCTCTATGGTGACTGAGAGATGAAACAAATCTTAATGGTTACTTAAGATTATTGTGTAAAACTATGAGCAAGAAAACAGAAAAATAGGAAATACCAAAAATAAAAGATTTCTGCCGTGGCGCTGACGTGGTGCTAACATATTTTTGACGTGGAGCACGTGTGTAAAATACCTCATATTGTAAGACTGATATTAGTATTTCAAGGGGGAAAATAATCACTCCAAATAAGTTTGGGGGGGAGGGGGGGGGGGGGGTTAAAATTCACCCGTTTAGTTTAGGTGTTCAAACCTGTTTTTTGGACAAGTTTAATGAGGTCTTTATGTATTTTGCCTTCTTATTAAGATGTTTTTTAGATCATTAAAATACACAAAGGAATGTAACTTAACATCTAGGAATTGTCTTTTCATGTCTGATCCCATGGCTCGAATATTACTCTTCAAATTCTCTTGAAGTGTACTTACATCCATTGTCAGTTCGGAGACGCTTTAGCTTTTGACCCATCTCCCTTTCCACCAGAGCATGAAACTTTTAGAAAATTTGAAACACCTGATTTTTGATTTTCAATTTATAAACCCACAATTTACATGAAGCATCATCAATAAAAGTAACAAAACTATGTTTACTGCCTATCGATTCAATTTCCATTAGACCACAAATATCAGAATATACTAAATCAAGCATATTCAATTTTCTTTCAGATGATGTATGAAATGAGACTCTATGCTACTTACCAAATAAACAGTAGTCACAAGGTTTTACCGTTGTACCTTGCAAAAAAGACGAGTGATTTTCTGGAAAGAATCTATAATCCCTTTTCGCTAATATGATCCATTCTTTTATTCCACAAATCTGCAGAACTTTCATCATGTGCGGCATTCAATTCACCTCGACATATTTCTGTATTTTTCCGGTACAACGTGCCATGAACAACTTTTTTGCAATCATCAATGATCCTTTGTTGAGTCGCCGCTTTTGATTTGCAAAATAGTTCTCGTACCCATCTTGGTCCAAAGCTATTCCCCTGATCAAGTTCATCTGCAAATCAATTACATGTTGTACGTCCTTAGAATCAATGTGCATCCAACATTTGTCTTGATACAAATGTCACTAATCCCCGCAATCTTTGAGTAACTTATGTTACCCATTCTCACAATGCCGAAATCACCTGCTCTATATCTGCAAAAAGAATCTCTCACCTGTGTGGCTTGGTAAGATGCGCTGTATTAACCACCCATTCTGACTCTGGACCTGCCAAGTGCATGCATTCCTCTTCCTCATTTATGAAGTGAACAGCATAATCATTGTCTTGTATTGTGGCGGTTGTGTTGTCGTCATTCTTCTGGCCACTATTTCACCTTTGCCTTTCCTCAGATTTGGACAGTCTCTTTTGAAGTGACCTGATTGATCGCAATTGTAGTAATTTTTGGCTTTTGATTTGGATCAGTTCTTGGACTTCACACGATCTTCGGATTTACCATAGTTGCTCGAACTCCTTTGGTAACTCCTACCTCTACCTTCTGTGATGAGAGTTTGCCCTTGATTTTCAGGCTTGTTTCTCATCTTCTCATTGAGTAGAAGAGCCGATGTGACATCTTTCAACTCAATGGTGGTCTTACCGTGCAGGATGGTTGTTGCCAAATTATCATATGAAGATGGCGACGAGCTCAAGAGCAAGATGACTTTATCTTTTTCCTCGATCTTTACTCCGAGGTTCGCTAGCTGTGTGATTAGTTAGTTAAACATACTTAAATATGACAAAAAATTCGTACCTTCACCCTTATGTAAGGGGTATAACTAGTTCTTCATAAATAATTTATATGTCAGTGTTTTGGACATATATAGGCTTTCCAACCCTGTCCAAATACCATATGCGGTATCTTCATCAATGATGTTATTTACCACATCATCTGGTAAGTGCAACCTGATTGCACCTAGCAGCCTTTTCATCCAAGCCAGCCCAATCCTCAGCTTTCATGGTATCAGGCTTTTTGGTATCAACATCTAGTACCTTGTGTTGTCCCTGTTGGATGAGTAGATCCCTCATACTTCTTTGCCATGTTGAGAAACCGCTATCCTCATTAAATTTTGGTACCTCGTACTTTACTCCGAATATTTTTTTTCTGGGTATAATACTACCAAATGTGAATAATCTTTCTGTGCAGGAGCAGAACCTGTGCTCTGATACCAGTTATTGGGAATAAACCCCTCACAGTAAATAATATTCACAGTAATAAAAGAGAATAATAATGTAGCACCGAGATACGGTAATCAACAAGAATATAAAAGAGTGACAACGACACCAAGATTTTTACGTGGAAAACCCTTCTGAATAAGGGAAAAAAATCATGGCCCCAAAAAGAGCAACTGATATCACTATATAAAGAAATTTTACTCTTTGTACGCCCGAGTAAAATACTCCAAAAATCACTAGAATACTCAAAAGAAATAACCCTCTTTTGATATTCTCACCTCACTACAATATCGCTCACACTTTTTATTTTTCTCACAGATTATTTTCTTATACCCTGGTGTATTGAAAAAAATGAAAGAGCTCTCCTTTTATATGAGAAAAATACGTAGCCTCCAAGAATGCTATAGGAGGAGCTTCAATTCTCCTCCATTCAATTCCAAACTTGGGCCAAAGTAACCATAAGCACATACCTATTACAAATGGGATGAACCCCACAATAAGCACCTAGCTTATAAGTATTCTTGATATTACCAAACACGTAGATAAATTAAAAAGTACTTATAAACTAGTTTGACCCGCTTATAGCGTTAGCCAAAAACTCTCATATGTTTTTCTCATCCAACTATTGAAGGAAAAGATTAAAGAGAACTAAGAAATTAATATTGATTTGCGGAAAGAATACTGTCGCAAGTTAAAATTGATTGGATTACAATATTAGCTGGCTGTGTGTGAGAGAGGAGCAGAAGTCACGGATAGGAAAGACAATAAAACAGTAGAGAAAATGACTTACTATTAAAGTTGGTTTTGATGTATACGTGTGGCTATGAACAAACGTGTGTACGGAATATAAACATTGCATGAGCTAAACTATCAAAGGGAGTCCGTGATGCTCCTTTGTCTTTACCCAAAAATAAAAGAGAATGAACAAAAAGATATCTGTTTGGAAAGTAAGGAAGGGAAAATAAAGAAATATAAGATAAAAAAATTTATCCTTCACTTATTATGTCAAACATGAAACATTTTGATGAATCATCTTGTAACTATATTTTCATTTATTATTTATTTTAGTTCTCGAGACAGTTCACCTTAGCGATGAAGTCTAGAATTTCACCGGGGGAATTCAAACAGAATACTCTCTTCTGTCTTAATTAGATAAATAATTTATATATATATATATATCTATATATATATATATATATATATATATATATATATATATATATATAT